>CAKAOH010041988.1:54011-72477 GCA_916701665.1 Sebastiscus tertius | reverse complement strand
CCTGTCCAGGGTGTACCACTCCTTCACCTGTCCAGGGTGTACCCCCCCCCTCCTTCACCTGTCCAGGGTGTACCCCTCCTTCGCCCAATGTCAGCTGGGATGGGCTCCAGCCCCCCTGCGACCCTGAATGGGATAAGCGGTTACAGATAATGGATGGATGGATGAATGAATCACCCCATAAGCTGATTTTGAATGTCTGTTTCCGCTGTTTTTACGTCAGTATAAAGATAGGGAAGGAGAAAGACATGAATATTCAAATTATTTTATTTACTAGAAGAAACGGAAAGAGACAAAGCTTAGTTTTGTGCTTCTGATGTTATTGCTACTGCGTGCAATTAAAAGTTAAATAGATTACTTACAGAAAGAAAATGTGGTTTATTACAACTTGGGTTTTATTCTCGTATGTTTGGCAACCATCTCTATTAGTTATGATACAACTGGACTCACCCAAGTAATGGTTGAGATCTGGGAACATTGCTACCCGGAAATCCAACAGGGCGAGAAACACAATCAGACAATCATACAGGGAGTAAGCAAGCCAACAGTTTAGAACCATTATTCAAACTACCTTATATTGCAGTATACTGCAGGTCAAAGTTTCACCAGGAAGTGTGTCTATAAACCTTGATGGATGGATATTTACAGCAAGTAAAATATGGCTAATAATTTGACTGTTCACCTTTCTTTTATTAGCATATCCATTACAAACGATGGTCAAAACCATGCCAATAGATTGAAGTTGTGTGAAACTGGAATGTGTTCTTCAACACACTTCTCTCTCTCTTTCCCTTTTAGCTCTTAGCCATCTTTCCAATTAACTTTCCTGTCATTGGCAGGTGTAGAGCAGGCGGTGAAACTGTCCTTACCGAGGGCATCCAGCCTTAACGAGAACGTCGACCACAGTGCCCTGCTCAAACTTGGTTCCACGGTCTCAGAGAGGGTCAACCGCTTTGACTCTAAACCAGGCGGGGATGGCGGGGGCTTCTCCAAGCTCCAGGAGACCAGGAGGATCTTCGAACAGCGGACTCTACAGGTCAGACTGGTATTGGTGTTACTTGCTTTTGTGTTCTGATTCTGATTCGAGACCATCTGACTGACTGTTGTCTCCTCCAGGAGAAGCAAGCTGCCACCAACCGGATCTTGCTGAAGAAAGAGCGGGCGTCGGGCTTCCAGGACAGCCGTCTAGATGTTGTGGCTCGCTTTAACGGCTCCACTGAGGCTTTGGACCGACTGGACGACCCCCCTGCTCCCGCTCCTGCTCCTTTTCCCGCTCCTGCTCCTGCTCCTCTTCCCGCTCCTGCTGCTCTTCTTGCCCCCGCTGCTCTTCCCGCTGCTCTTCCCGCTGCTCTTCCCGCTGCAGCAGCTTCAGTCGGGCCCGGTGACGCCGTCAGCCCCACTGTGAGTCAGCTCAGTGCCGTGTTTGAGAAGAGCGAACAGCAAAACAATCTACAACCCCCCCAACGTCGGTCAGGCCCTGCCCTAGCACCAAAGCCCAAACCTCCAGCCAGAACAGAGGCTACCGGAAAGAAGGTGAGAAGAGTTTGCTTAACTTTTAAAAATGCAGTTAATCACAAACTGCTTTAGAAGTAAAGGAAGCTTGTTGGAGGACAAACCAATATTCTGAATTGATTAAATGATTGGATGTCTCTCTCTCTCTTCAGGGGAAGGTGCTCCCTCCAGGTAAAGAGCACCACGAGGAGGTGGCAGCCAGCATTGTGAGCGCCCAGGTAGCAGAACTACCAGAAGTGACTAGTTCTCTTCAGAGGAGCAACGAGGAGAAGGAAGGGTTCCGACAGTCAGGAGACCAGCTCCCCTCATCGTCCTCCTCCTCTTCGGGGGTCAAGCCAGAGTCGGAGGCCCAGCCAACAGCGACTGAAGCCAGGGGGTCAAGTACGGTGGCCCCAGAGCAAGAGCCGCAAGCTGATGAACAAGACGGCTCCACCGGGGGGTCTGGGGCCGGAGCCAGGCTGGTGCAGGCCGAGGTTCATGCCTCGCTGGAAAACGGAGAAAAAGAATCTCCAGATTCCTCTCCCTCCTCTGATGAGAGAGCAGGGGACTCTGAGAGGAGGGGCGAGGAAGAGGAGGAGGAGGATAACGACGAGGATGGCTCGAGGAAGGAGGATTACTCGGAAGGGGACGTGGTGGATATCAGTGCGTACAGCGGGCTCGGAGAAGAGGACTCTGGGGGCAGCCAGCTAGACGATGAGGAGGATGAGGACGACGAGGAGGCGTATCAGCCGGAGACCAGCTGCTCCGAGATCCCGGGTCTCCCTGAGGAAGAGGAGCCCCCGCCACCCAATAGGAAGATTCAATTCAGCACTGGGCCAATCAAGGTGAGCAATGTTTTGTTGTTACTTATACTTTTATACTTTCACTTTCAACACTTGGTCAGAGCTTTAATATCTCCTCAGAAGAGCAGTCATTGATAAAATACTGACCCTCACATAACCGAGAAGAAGTAATACCAACTATGTGGCTCCTAATTGTTGTGGAAAAAATATTGCATTTGTAACTTTGGACGTTTCCCAGTTGATGTCAGTACAGTCAGTTTTATTGGAGCCAGTAGTGAGCGCCCACAAGAGGAACTCCTTGACACTTCCTCTTCAGTGTTTATCACACACCACAATATGAAAGTCTCAGACGAAATCAAATACTGACTATGATGCTATTTCTAAAGTCTTAAGATATTTAATAGTGTAAAGGGACTGACGTCCTCTGGGGAGCATGAATGCTTCTCGAATTTTAATGCAATCTGCAAAATGCTAAATGATTAGGTTTATATAGCTGATGTGTGTAAGCGGCTGACGGTTAGAGCTGCAACGATTAGTCAACTAATCGATCAGTCGATCAACAGAAAAATAATCGTAAACTGTTAAAACAAGACATTTAAAGACATCACCTTGAACTTTGAGAAACTGGGATGGACATTTTTCTCTATTTTCTGACTTCACTATTTTAATAGACCAAACCATTAATTGGTTAATCTAGAAAATAACCGGTAGGTTAATCGATAACGGTGGTGAATATCCCTAGCACATCACCCAACTCTGCTGCTCCCCTCAGGTCTTTGGAGCGTTTTAGCATCTTTCAGCTAATTTTTTTCAGTTTTACAGCCCGCAACTTTACAGTTTTGGTTCACTGCTCTCATCAACCCTAGCAGCATCAGGCAGCTGTTTTTGGCAAGAAAACTATGATGCACCCACTTAACGCTACCTGCCCAGGACTGAAATAGCAACTACCTTGTAAGTATAGTGGAGCATTAACTGCTAAAGAACCAGGTGTTTTTCTCAGGCGTTGGTGGAGACCAAAATCACAAACATGTTCAACAACTTGTAAGAATGCTGTAAGTTGTGTTTACAGCTTGTTTCAGCGTGGCCAAGTCCAATTAATTAAAGGTTCTCTATATGATATTCAGAGCATTAATATAGAATCAAGCAACTATTTGCTATATAAAAATATATCCGCTGTTCTGCACTGCTCTACGGCAGTTACAGCTGCACGGCATCCCGATTGACGGTGTCATTGCGGAAGCATAGCTAATAATTTTAATAAATGTAATATTAATATTTTGAGCCCTGGATAGTTTGTATGTGATAGTAACATAGTAAAATGTGAGAAAAAGAAGGTATACTAAATAAGAAGAGATCAAGAGAGGAAGGAAATAATTGAAAAGACTCACTGACTTCTTCCTTAGTTAACATCACACACGCGCACACATGGGTTGCAGGGGGATTTCACTCTTTGATTTCGCCACAGTATTTCCTGCTGACTCTAGCTGAGAGAGAGAGAGAGAGAGAGAGAGAGAGAGAGAGAGAGAGAGAGAGAGAGAGAGAGAGAGAGAGAGAGAGAGAGAGAGAGAGAGAGAGAGAGATAACAGAATCTCTCTTCTACACTGAAGTGCTTGTTTCTCCTACAACCCACCCGAACCCCCTCACTACAGTGGCAGTCAGCTGGTTGAGCTCTGTGCATTGTGAAACATGTCTCAACACGTCATGATGAAGCTTGTTAACAACATACTTCCTCAGTGAGAGAGACAGCTGAATATAACAAGATAATACACCATGGAACAGAATAGATAAGAACAGGAAATAAGAAGCCTTGATAGTGAATCAGATGTTATGTTGTTTGACAGGACAAAGGCTACATTATAGACACTGTAGGTGTTCACTGAGGACCACTTTTCCTGTTGGGTTATGTCCACTTAAAGCAGCAGTAGGCAGATTGGAGCAAATATGATTAAAAAAAGTTAGTTTTATAAAACGGTGGCTATATCGTGACAGTAGTACATAAAATAGGTAACCTGAAAAAAATCATGTCCCTCTGTGTCCTCCGGTGCTCCTAACGGCATCTGCAAGATTTCACAGACCGGAGGAGAACAAGCAGTAAGAACTGATCTGAGGTCTGCTGTCCAGCTGCCGTCTATGAGAGCCGGCTGTCAATCACTCACGAACTCCGACCAAATGGTCAAACTAGTCAGCGCTAATCAAATATGAATCAATATTCTGTTACGTTAATGTCTATTTCTCTCCTCAGACGTTTTCAGAATCATCTTGTAGTGCACGGTTTAGCTGGAAAGTGAGAAAGTTTGGGACGCCACCGCCATTGTGAAATCTGGTGAATGAACGCCAAGTTCTGGTCACATTCCGGTCTAAAGCCTGAAAACAGAGCCATGTGGAGGAGCAGCAGTCTAGTTTTCTCTCAGAACGCTTGAATTACAATATGCTGAAAGATTATTATGTAATTTTTGCCCAATGATGCCAAAAAATATACTGCCTACTGAAGCTTTAAGCAGGCAGTAGAAGATAATAAGTAGGAATTTCAGGCCAGGCGTCAGGTCAAAAAGAGATTCTTAGCATTTTCCTGGACTTTAAAGCATTTAACCACTGACCTCTTTAGCCGCAGTGCAGCTAAAAGTAGAGGCAGCGTTGTTTGCTACTAAGGTAACCGCTACAGTTAGCTGCCTAGCGAATCACATCAACGCCTGCTCGTGATGTGCGACCACCGTTTCTTGTTCAGTATCATAAAACAAACACAGAAAGCATCAGAATTGTCCCAGTCAGATGCTTTCTTCTCACTGTTGCACTGATGTTGGCACACTAGCATGAAATCACGTCCTACCACATACATAGCCTGACATATACGTCTCTTGTGCACAGCATACACCTACAGAAAATATACATAGACAATACATGTATTGAAGATAAATAGATACGGAAGTGTAGGAATTGGTTGCGAGACATTTCAGTCATAATGGTTCAGCTGTTTGCAGGCGACTGCTTTGAAACCAGCTTTGCAAAGGCTCACTTCCTTTAGCTGCCTCCCTCAGCTGTCTCTCTATCTCTGTCTCAGCTCTTTAGAGGATACTGTCACTGTGAACAATGTGACAGTAAGATTAATTATAAAGCTGTATTAACCTTAACCACAGTCAACAATAAGACTGCAGTGAGATCCAGGATATGAAATGTAATCGGGTTTCATAGTTTAAGCAAAAAAGAAAATTTTACAAAATGATTATGGTTGTGCTGTATGGACATTGAAAACATGAACATTTTCAGGATTTAGAAGTAAAACAACTTATTTAAAACAAATTTTGGTTTAAATTTGTATGTGACACTCACTCTTGCATTTCCCAAACTTTTCTACCACACACCACACTTTCATAGACATCTGTCTCTGGCTAGCTAATATGACACACGTAATTCCACAGAGAAATGGAGTCTAGCAGTGGTGATGCCGCTTACCCAGACAACGTAAAGCTAGTCATTGCATTTAAATAAGTAACGTTGACATTTAAATAAGTAATGTTAGCATTAATAAAAGTAACGTTAATATTAAAAGAATTAACGTTAGCATAAAATATAGCGTTAGTATAAAAGAAATAATCGGTGTGTTCCAATCCGCATACTTCTGTACTACATACTCATTATTTTGAGTGCATAGTGCGTTCCAATTGGGTAGTATGGCAAATGCAGTGCACTCAAAGTACCCGGATGTTGTACTCAAAACGGTCAGATCGTTGAGTGTGGAACGCTGGACACTTTCCACACTCAACTGCCTCCATCTTGGCTACGTAGCGGAATGGGCGGAGCCACGACCACTATTCAAACATACGTAGATAACAGAATAAAACAATACAATACTTAAACATACCGGCGCATTTTCAGCCAACATGAGGACACATCGTAGGCGACGATGTTGGAAACGTAATTTCCACTCTGTTTTCATTTTTTTTCGGAAGATATTTTGGCAGGTAGCGAGCCGTGGTCAAATATTGCAATCGTCATTTCCGGTCAGTGCACCGCAGAGTATTCGATTTGAGACGACCCTACCCCGCTGAAATTTATGCACTACTCAAGTGAGTACAGAACCGCGATAGCCACTCTACTATACTGGGGATCAGAAAGCTTCCTGTCTGCTTCCACCACGAGACACACCACTTCCTAATCATTAGATTGTCAGTATGGCAGGGATATCAAATAAACAGACCTGGATTGGAGTCGAAATAAGTATTTTTTTCTATTGTTTTTTCAGAGTTCTGTATTTGACAACAGTGTGAGAATCTGACTCATTTCATCATTTTGTTGGAATAAAAACAGGCTTTAGTTCCTAAATGAAAAAAAGGCAAAGGTACATGATTATTTTAAGAGTGAAGGAACTACTCTTTCCATAAACCATTGCGAATTGTGACTCGCCACCTGTGTAAACTGCCAAAAATCTTTCAATCAAAAATGAAGACATATTGCATGCCTTATTTCTCCCCTCAGATGTTTTCAGAAACACATTACTGTGAACTATTTTGGTAATGTAAAAAAAGTTTTCAAACGAGCCGCCATGTTGGCCCGGTTTGGCATCCGGGAGCAGACCATGGTCGTATCTCAAAGATCTTCGAGGTCAATGCCTAACCTTAAGCATTCCAGGTCAATGCCTAGCCTTAACCATTCCAGGTCAATGCCTAACCTTAACCATTCCAGGTCAATGCCTAACCTTAACCATTCCAGGTTAATGCCTAACCTTAACCATTCAAGGTCAATGCCTAACCTTAAGCATTCCAGGTCAATGCCTAGCCTTAACCATTTCAGGTCAATGCTTAACATTAACCATTCAAGGTCAATGCCTAGCCTTAACCATTCCAGGTCAATGCTTAACGTTAACCATTCAAGGTCAATGCCTAACCTTAAGCATTCCAGGTCAATGCCTAGCCTTAACCATTCCAGGTCAATGCTCAACCTTAACCATTCAAGGTCAATGCCTGACCTTAACCATTTGAGGTCAATGCCTGACCTTAACCATTCCAGGTCAATGCCTAGCCTTAACCATTCAAGGTCAAGGCTTGACCTTAACCATTCAAGGTCAATGCCTAACCTTAACCATTCCAGATCAATGCCTAACCTTAACCATTCCAGGTCAATGCTTAGCCTTGACCATTTCAGGTAGCTAGCATAATTTGAAAGTAGCATAGCCTCAGGAGCTCCGTCTAAGCTGGTGCACGCCAAGGGTAGAGTACGAGCAGGGAGGCAGGGAGGTATCTGATTGGTTCTTTCCAAGCAGACCTCGAGGCAATGATTGGTAGACGTTGTTACAGGATTACAGCAGCTACAGATGACGGCTCTTTTCCGGTCCTTCTTCAGAGCTCATCGGTAATGGATCGCTGTCGGGTGTAAAGACCATTTCAACCAATATAACAAATAGTGGAGACTGGAGAACATCGTCAACCCTGCCTTTAACCATTCAAGGTCAATACCTAACTTTAACCTTGCGAGAGTTTTGCAACTTGTGGGTTACCTTCTAGACATGACCCAGACCATGGAGCAGCACATACAAGCACATACTAGTCGTTCATGGGTGTGGTAAACATTACCATGGTAACAGCGAGCTCCACCAATCAGCGACGACTCTGTTACACTTTAGGATTGTGGTTAGTGTAGTACTTCTCAATGACGATGTGAATAAAACATATTTTTCTTAAAACAAGGTTGATATAGATTTTCACAGTTTTGTAGCTCCAAGCCTACCTTGGCTGGTTACGGCATTATGGCTAATCATTAAAGTCCTTGATTCAGAATATTAATGTTCATTTCCAGAACCTCAATGTTGAGCTCTATAGTATCCATAAAGGATTCAACATGACAGCATGTGGGTTGAATGAAGCCCTTTGAGAGAAAGTGACATGATGAGTGTAACTCGTCTTCCGTACATGTTCAGAAAGGTGTTGTGCTGCAGGGAACAGAGCCAGTGAACTGAGACTCACTGCCCAGGCATGTTGGCTGCTCTTACTCACTTTCAAAACTGGTTAGTAATTGTTGTTGACATCTTGAGTTACTTCAAATAAAAGTCAGTCAGGAGAGCTCAAACCTCCTCCAGTACTTAGCAAGTCTCCAACCTTCCCCCGCAGCATGTGATTACAACACTGTTTAGAAGCTTATTTCAGCATTCTGGATGATGTGCTTTCCCACTAGCACATGAACACAACATCATGGTAAAGGGTTATAAGTGATCAATCACAGCCTGTAGAAAACCTGTTGAAGTAGCAGGTCGTCCTGCATTTCACTTTTACTCCCATCCACTGGATGTGTTTGTGCTGAGTTGAATACAAGGCTACCTCTGTACGTCTGCAAAAAGACGTTGGAATGTGGCTGGGTGTGTTTGTTTTCCTTGAAAACGTGTGTATGTACACACACACAAAGGCAGAGGAAGCTGATTGATAAGAATCACAAAGTGGAGCTTTATTTGGAAGAAATGACACCAGGTGTGTGTATTGATGTGAGCTGAACAGCTAATGAAGTCGTCCTTTTCACAGAGTTTAGAGATGCACCCGATCCTGATTGAGATCATAAAGGAGTAGAGAAGGAGGGGTGTGATTGTGGATCTGTTGTGGCAGGAAGGTTTGAAGGGGTTCTGGCCTCCAGCATGAACAGATCTCTCACAGGTTCCCAGAGCCAAAGGCGATGCCATCATGTAGCTTGTTTTGTCTGACCAAAACTTCAAAACCCAAAGTTGTTCAGTTTATTGTCATAGTATGACAACCAGTGTCCAAAATGATCTTTTTGACTCACCAGCCAAGGTGACTGGTCGATCGGCCAAACATATTTTTTACCGGCCAAAATAATAATTTGCCTTTTTGTGTCACATTTACATTTGTTTAAGTACATTTCGTTGAGATAATACTAATATACAGTATATATAATTATGTTGAATACAAACTTGGAGAAGAGACCAGAGCAAAATTCAAAGCAAATTAATTTAAATATTTTGACAGTTAATCAATTCAAGCCTGAATACTAGGCTTGGGCGGTATCTATTTTGTATACCTTCCTGACATTTCACTGGGTAAAGGCTACCAGAGGTGGGACCAAATCATTGTTTTGCAAGTCACAAGTAAGTCGTCAAGTCAAGTCCCAACTCACCAGATGTAATGTAATTTTAGCAGCAGAGTAACTGGATCCAACTGGTGCTCAGTAACATAACGTTAGTTCTTCATGGGTTTCTCCTGAAACTTGATTGAATGCTGTTGGATCGGTTCAAACTAAGTGGATCTGGGGAGTTAAGTGTAAGATAATCAAATGCAGGTCCCAATAACATTCACCGGAAATACGAAGTCCAGAGTTCAATAAAAAAACAAAACACCACTTTTCAGAGATTTAGCAATAAGCAACAAAAGATAGAAAGTCAGTTTGTTCAGTTCAGTTATTTCCACACCAGTGAATCCTCTTCTCGAACAAATCGATAAAGGATTTCTGAAAAAGTAAACAAACCCAGTATCTCTGACGCTGTTGCATGACGCTGTTGCATGACGCTGTTGCATGGTGCTGTTGTGTGTGTGTGTGTGTGTCAGACTCCGACACAGAGAGCGGAGGAAAGAAGCAGCGCGCCCGTAACGTTAAATGGCACCAGAACATGGTAGAGACTCTCAGTGTAACTGAGCATAGTTTTTAGAACATGACTAACATGATTTTGTTTTGTAAGTGTATGTTTGCCATTTTTGCCTGAGAAATGACTTAAGCCGGCGCCTCGATAGCTCAGTTGATAGAGCGGACTTATAACAAGGTTGAGTCCTAACCGCAGCAGCCCGGGTTCGAATCCAACCTGCGGCCATCTCCGTATGTCGCCCCCTCTCTGTCTCCCCCTTTCTAAACTGTCCACTGTCCTATCAATAAAGGCTTGAAAAAAGCAAGACTTACATCCCAAAATTTCAGAATTTATGTAAAGCAATAGTTTCATGTTTTGGGAAATATGCTTATTGACTTTCTCACCGAAATGTAGATGAAAAGATTGATTCCACTGTCATGTCTCTGCAGTAAATATGTAGTAAGGTTAGGCGATATGTTAAAATGATCTGACCGCTCACTGTCAGCCTAACAACCAGCAATTGCCAATATATTGGCTCAGGTGTGTGTGTGCGGCGCCCCTCTCTCTTTCACCAAACTAAGACTAGCTTAATTGCCTTGTTAACTCATAAAACACACCATCATTCAAACTCAACAGAAACCAAATAAAACTCACCAAACCGTCTTGGTTAGTCTTTCCACTGTTCCAACAATCAGCGACTCTGGTTTGGTTGACATAAACCTTAATTCATCAAGTTAGATGTAAAGATATACAAGCTCTACACGCCCATTATCTCTCTGCCGTTGCTAGCCTCGCTGCGCTGGTTAGCTTGGTTTTACTCTGTCTGTCGCTGAGTATCTCCACACTTGGTTTTAGCACTGTGCGGCTGCCTGCTGAGCGGCGGCTTTCACTCCTTCTTTGGAGGCAGACCATTAAATTAGCAAAATAAAATGATAAACCTTTGATGCACTCAACCTCAATCGCCCAACCCTAATATGTAGAAGGAGCCAGCAGCCGGTTAGCTAAGCGTAGCCTAGCCTAAGGACTGGATACAGCTAACCTGGTTCTGTCCAAATGTTAACAAAGACCACCTACCAGCAGCTTTAAAGCTCATTAATGAACACTTTGTATCTCCTTTGTTTAATCCGTACAAAAACCAAAGTGTCAAAACGACAATTTGCGATTTGACTATTTTTTGGGAGACAGATTTAGTGACCATAGGACAGAGCCAGGCTAGCTGTTTCCCCCTGTTTCCAGTCTTTATGCTAAGATATTAGATGTGACAGTGGTATCCATTATCTTATTTAACTTTTGTCAAGAAAACAAACAAGCCACGGCAGCAACAGGATAAACAGGATGTCTCTTATGCCCTGTATTTGGGTCCAGTCCACCTAGGCGTCTCAGCCAGGTTAAGTCAGGATAGAGAGCACTAACACTGGCCCTGTTCACACCTGGTATTAACATGCCTCCTGAGTGATCGGATCACAAGTGGACAGCTTTAAGTACGTCTGTTCACACCTGGCATTAGAATGTGTCTCCAAATGCGTCCTCAGTGACCACTTGTGATCCGATCTCACTTCCCCGCTCTAAATGCAATAAACACGTAGTAAACACGGCTGATACAGTAGATGTTGTGACGTAATATTACATGAATGTCAGTAGTAATATCCTACATTTTCATGAATTCAGGTACAATTTATTAACATCAAAATAAAAAGTTATTGTACCGGTGGTCCCCAGGGACCTCCATGCTGCCAAACTTGCCAGGCAACAGCCTGTAGGGGTACAGAGCTTCAGAGAGCCGGGGAGGAGAGTTAACGGGCAGGTAAGAGAGCGAGTGGGCAGGTATCAGCTCCGTGCAAAGCAGCGGAACAAAAACACAGACACATCTCGGACTGTATGATAATAATGACCTTGGCGTGCCTAGCCCGATAGTCTGTAATTGTATAGCCTATAGATCAGATATATTTTAATATAATACAGAGGTACCGACAGGATACAGTAGAGCACAGAGGCCGTTTCTATGCTGCGAGGCTGACAAGTGCTCGCGTCAACCTGTCTATTCACATGGGGAGCGTAGGCGGTCCTTAATGTGGCCCAGGACACATTCACTACACACTGCTGACACAGTGTGGTCCTATTTGGACCAGACCACCTCTGAATGTGGTCTGAGTGATCGGATCTCAATGCGTCTTGAGTGCGTTCACACCTGTACTTCGAGCTGTCCACTAGTGATCCGATCACCCAGGACACTGGTTAATACCAGCTGTGAACAGGGCCACGGAGCAACCCTTTGTTGATATAGAACGGTTCGTGACTCTACATTCAGGCCCTTTTCCTGCACATTTCAATCAATAAATAGGCTGCTGCTATTTCTGCTGTAAAGTCCCTTCGGAGAAAGGGGACGCTCAATCCGAACACTGACCTCACTGTTTACGTGTACAATTGATTAACGGCTTTATCAAGTGACTGAAAGTTAATTGACAGTCGTTTTACAGTATAAATAATTAATTGTGTAAGTCTTTTCTCAAGCAAAAATGTTCAACATTTCATGATTTTTGACGTTTAGTTATATGTGAGTTTTAAATGTTTATTTTTATATGTATTCATGTTTGTTAAAAGTGGAGTATTTCAGGCTCTGCCAGGGGGGGTTGGGGTTGTGTCAAGCTTGCTCAGATTTGTTCCACAGTATCACATGAGTGGAGCCACACCGCCAAACTAAAAGCATCTTATTGTTGCAGTAAAAGGTTAAAGCCCTCATGTGAGTGAAGTGATGAAGTGATAAACTGCTGTGCTTCTCTGTTTTATTTGATTCTAAATTGAATTGTTTCAGTTGTTTTAAAGATGTTACTTTTGGCTAAGGTGAATTGGTACATCATTTTTGTTAACCACTACCAAGCCAATGTTGATAGCATGTTTCTGATTAAACAAAAGATCTATCTAGCATAGATATATAGCTCAAAGCACAACCTCAGCTGCTAGGCTGACTGTAAACTCTGTTTTAAGATGAATTAAGATTAACTTTATTGATCCCACACAGAGAAATGTAAGTGTCACAGCAGCAAAAGGAAGTTAAAGGAATACTTCACCCCCAAAATGACCATTTGTATATCAATTGCTCACTCCATATTACCTTTAATTCTTGAATAAAACCTTGTCCGTGGATCAAAACATCCGTTTACAACCTCTCACACAACTCGTATAGTATAATCCATGTCTCATTTATCCATTCGTATGCTCACTACTTCCCAAACACATGCATTTTTTCCTAAAAGCTTACTATTTAAAGCACTTGGGACTCGTCCGGACTTGCATGGACAAGTAGTGTTCTTGCGCAAGTATGAAGTAAAGTTTTTCTTTAAAGAACTGATGTACAGTATGTATTAGTAATCTTAAAATTGCTTAAACTAAATATTATATACTTTATAAGCATCTACAGTATACAAAATGATGAATTGAAAAATAAAATGTACTACATACACCATAAAAATGACTAAGAGTATTGAGACACATGTAGGGTATCGTTTAAAAAATGACCATACCAACAGTGTACTTCATTTGATAGCCATCCTGTGAATGGAAGCTGTGTGTGTCCCACTGGCTAGATAATTGCCACCACACTGCACAGCCCTCATACAGCAGTTACCGCTGACAACGCCGTCCCCTGACCCACGATGGCGGAACACCCACCCTCCGGTCCCCCCCCCCAGGTTCAAACTGTTAGCTCTGTCAGCACTGTTGTCGTTGTTAGAGCTGTTTGCGCCTTCAGCTGCGAGTCACCGGCTCAGACATCTCCGTGTTCAGAGCCCTCTGCAGGCAGCTGATCCCGGCTGTATGGGCTTTAGCTGCTGCAGTAGTGAGCCAATCACACGTCGCATTAAATCAAAGATGGCTTTTGGTGATTGGCTGCGAACAAAACCATTTGCGTACAAAAAGGCCTATTGAAGGAGGCTGGGACAACGGTGGACATGGGTCTATATGGGGTATAACACATGAGCAGTGTAACTGAAGCTGCGGTCGTGCGTTGCTATTGGCTCAATTCCGGCGAGTACAGACCAGATTTTACTACACATGTGTTGATGAAGTGTGACCCAGTCTCCTTCACGGATAAAGTGCAAATGGACATGATAAAGTCCAGTTAGAGGATCCACCAGCATCGTTTGGCTCTGCTGTATGGGAGCTGTTTTTTAGTATAGTTCTGGTTGAGCTTATGCTTCAATATATGTTGATGGCCTTAGTCTATAATTACATCATATTTATATGAAATAACAAAACTGTATTTTTTGTTTGCACTAACTACTGTAGAAGACTTATTCTTTCAGTTAAGGTTTGACAATGAAGAAGAGTTGATGTTCCTTATGGAAGCCATACTTTTGTTAAGGCAAACATTTGTTAACTCATTTTTGCCAAATAAATGGAAAGCATGTTGAAATCAGAACATGACCTCCTCGCTGTGACATAAATGAACCGAACCGAACCCAAAACCGTGATATGAACCCAACCGTGAGTTTTGTGAACCGTTCCACCTCTAATATATACCCAACATCTTTGACTTTTTTGTTTAATGATAACATCATGTGTACATGCTGTGATATAATTGATGGTAGGGCAAGATCTGGGACCCACACCTACTGCATGTTGAATCAGGTGACGTCTACATGGACCTTCCTGCTCCCTTGATTTTACATGTCACTATTCATTTACTAGTGTTTTTAGTGGTGAACGGTACATTTTGTTGTTGTTGGTCCATCTGTTGGCTGTTATTTCTTTGTGAGTTCTTGTGTTGGTATTTCTGTGGCAAAGTAGAGATTATGTGTACAGGGAATGCTCTGAAGCTTCATGTACACACACAGCTTTAAAGTTACTCAACAGGAAGGAAATGTGACTACAGGAAACAGTTTAACAATCACGCCCTCTGACCCTGTGTGTGTGTGTGTGTGTGTGTGTGTGTGTGTGTGTGTGTGTGTGTGTGTGTGTGTGTGTGTGTGTGTGTGTGTGTGTGTGTGTGTGTGTGTTTCATAATACAGTAACAAGCACATCCTACACATAAAGTCTGTCACATTAGCATATCTGCCAGACAGGGACAGAGAGAGAGAGCAGGTCAGTGCCAAACTCATGCTGGGCAAGCCTGTGGTTGCCACGGAAACCATGCCACGTGATCATGGAGATGGTCACCGGGGAGACAGATGCTGCTGACCTTCTAGAGAGGGGGAGGGGCGTGATCGAGAGTGGAAGAAAGGATGGGAAAGATGGGATGGCGATGGGGAAAAGTGAGTCTGTTCACGCATCATTTGTGATTTGTATCCTCTGAAGGGAGATGTTGCAGATGTTTTATAAAATAATATCTATGTATGTTTCCCACATTTGCTTCTTTCTAAGGGTAGTGCAGTGAGTCAGCACTGGTGCAGACTGGCTGGTGGAGGATTTTATTGTCTAATACTGCTCTCTCAAAGGTGCAGTGGCTAGAACCACATTGAGACTCCTGTGGTTGGTACCAGACCACTTCCAGAGCTGCTTAATTACAGGTCACTCTTTGTCTTAGGTTCAACATATGTATGCTAATGATATACAATGAGGAACTACATCAGGATGAGTAACTGTGACCTTGTTACAAGGATAAATAAAGGACATTTGAAAGTACAGTATACATACTGAGAATGCACACTGCATTGATCAGGCACATACGTATTCATTCCCAAAGTAACAAAATGTACAATTGTGATAAAATGTCAACAAGAGCTGCTGAAAATTGCCAAATTTCTTCCGTAGTCTTTTATTAGAGCTGTCAAAGTTATCGTGATAATAACTCGTTAACGCAAATTCATTTTAACGCCACCTAATTTCTTTCCGATATTTAGATTGTAGCGGCTCAGTTTTAAAGCGTGAAGATTAGAGTGAAGATACTGGTATCATATGAAACTAGAAAACATTGGTACCAACCATGGAGGTTAAATAATGCTCCAAACGTACGCTACATTTTGGCGAGGAAAATGTCATGTCCATTTTCAAACCTTGACCTCTGACCTCCAGATCAGTGAATGTAAATGGGTTCTCTGGGTACCCACGAGTCTCCCCTTTACAGACATGCCCACTTTATGATAATCACATGCAGTTTGGGGCGAGTCATAGTCAAGTCAGCACACTGACACACTGACAGCTGTTGTTGCCTGTTGGGCTGCAGTTTGCCATGTTCTGATTGGAGCATATTGTTTTCTGCTAAATGCAGTACCTGTGAGGGTTTTTGGACAATATCTGTCATTGTTTTGTGTTTTTAACTGATTTACAATAATAAATACTGTATATACATACATTTGCATAAAGCAGCATATTTGTCCACTCCCATGTTGATAAGAGGATTAAATACTTGACTAATCTCCCTTTAAGGTTAATTTAGAACAGATAAAAAATGTGTGATTGATAAGCGATTAAACGCAATTAACTATGGACAATCATGCGATTAATCGCGATAAAATATTTGAATGGATTGATAGCCCTATCTTTTATTTAACATTTATATCTGCAGTACACCTTTGAGCCACATGAGGGAGCCTGAGTGTTCGTATTGTTCCTATAATTGTAGCCTATTTATAACGTTGAATCTAAAATGAAAGGCTAGTGTACATTTTGTCTGTTTTACTGATGAGAGGGAAAAAAATGAGTCTGTTAACTCCACCTAAACAAAGTTGTGATTTATTTAACGTATATCTCTTCCACATGGCTGGTTTACCTTTTTCAAGATAATGTAAGGTGATGTGGAAATAGCAGTAAAAATGATTAGCAACGCTAATTTACGCACAAATTCGCTCTTCTCACGAGGCATATTGTGAAGTGGGTCGCGATGTCATTTTTGTGTGTGGGTCCCCAGAAACACTGATCTACACTGTGTGCACAATTATTAGGCAAGTGAGTATTTTGACCCTATCATCATTTGTATGCATATTTTCCAACTCCAAGCTGTATAAACTTGAATGCTTATTGGATTTAAGCATATCAGGTGATGTGTATTTGTGTAATGAGGGAGGATGTGGCCTAAGGAGATCAACACCATATATCATGGTGTGCATAATTATTAGGCAGCTTCCTTTCCTCAGGCAAAATGGGCCAAAAAAGAGATTTAACTGACTCTGAACAGTCCAAAATTGTAAAAAGTCTTTCAGAGGGATGCAGCACTCTGGAAATTGCTAAGATATTAGGACGTGATCACAGAACCATCAAACGTTTTGTTGCAAATAGTCAACAGGGTCGCAAGAAACGTGTTGAGAAAAAAAGACGCAAATTAACTGCCAAAGATTTGAGAAGAATCAAACGTGAAGCTACCAGGAACCCATTATCCTCCAGTGCTGTCATATTCCAGAACTGCAACCTACCTGGAGAGCCCAGAAGTACAAGGTGTTCAGTGCTCAGAGATATGGGCACGGTAAAGAAGGCTGAAACCCGACCACCACTGAACAAGACACATAAGTTGAAACGTCAAGACTGGGCCAAGTATCTGAAGACAGATTTTTCAAAGGTTGTATGGACTGATGAGATGAGAGTGACTCTTGACGGACCAGATGGATGGGCCCGTGGCTGGATCAGTAACGGGCACAGAGCTCCACTTCGACTCAGACGCCAGCAAGGTGGAGGTGGGGTACTGGTATGGGCTGGTATTATTAAAGATGAGCTAGTTGGACCTTTTCGGGTCGAAGGTGGACTCAAAATCAACTCCCAAACCTACTGCCAGTGTTTAGAAGACACTTTCTTCAAGCAGTGGTACAGGAGGAAAAAGTCTGCATCTTTCAAGAAGACCATGATTTTTATGCAGGACAATGCTCCATCACATGCATCAAAGTACTCCACTGCGTGGCCGGCCAGTAAAGGCCTTAAAAATGAGGATGAAGATGGGCCCTTCTTAAACGGGAGATTTACGGTGAAGGAAAACAGTACACCTCTCTGAACAGTGTCTGGGAGGATGTGGTTGCTGCTGCACAAAAAGTTGATCGTCAACAGATCAAGAATCTGACAGACTCCATGAATGGAAGGCTTATGACTGTTATTGAAAAGAAGGGTGGCTATATTGGTCACTGATTTTTTTTTGAAATGTCAGAAATGTTTATTTGTAAATGTTGAGTTGTTTGTTTATTATTCTCACTTTAACAGATGAAAATAAACAAGTGAGATGGGAACATTTTCGTTTTTTATTTAGTTGCATAATAATTGTGCACACTAATAGTTGCCCAATAATTGTGCACACATAGATATTCTCCTAAGAAAGCCAAAACCTCACTTTTACTTTCTTAAATATTCAGGTTTAAAGTTCATTAACATTTTGGATTAGCACTGTAGTTGTTCAATAATAAAATTAAAATCAATTCAAAAATACAACTTGCCTAATAATTGTGCACACAGTGTAATGGATGTTTAAAGTGAAAGGAGTAATTGCAAATAGGGCTGACCTGAATGCTTTGAAGCTTCGATCGTTGCCGTGGTAATCAACCTACAAATCACAATTCAAATGCTTTTTTTATATATACAGACATGGACAAAATTGTTGGTACCCTTCTGTTAAAGAAAGAAAAACCCACAATGGTCACTGAAATAACTTGAAACTGACAAAAGTAATAATAAATAAAAAATTACTGAAAATGAACTAATGACAATC
>CAKAOH010041988.1:0-53991 GCA_916701665.1 Sebastiscus tertius | reverse complement strand
AGAATCTTTAGAAGAGCGATATTTGGCCCAGGCTTTATCCCTTTGCTTGAAAAGGCTGATAAGATATGAGCTGGGTAAGTGTCTACCTTTGACTCTAATTGTTTTCATGGGAGCATGTTTATCAATTACATTAGTAACTTCAGAATAAAAGAAGTTCCATGAGTCTTCAACAAAAGGTATTAACTGAAATCTATCCCAGTTAATAGAAATTAGGTCTTGAATAAAACAATCTACATTCATATTTTTGCATTGTCTCAGTCTAATATATTTAGGAGGAGAACTAGGAATTTTAATTTTCCAGACACAAAATATAACAGAGTGATCACTTAAACAATCTGACATAACACCAGATTTAATTATCCTTTCAGGATTAGTGACAAGTATCCAATCCAACAAAGATGAAGACCGATAATCCACTCGAGTAGGTTAGTTAATTAACTGAGTAAGGTTTAAACTACCAAATACATTTCTATCATTAGAGGAGGAACGATCAAGCCAGTTACTATTGAAGTCACCCAAGATAATCATTTCATTTTGCCTCTCAAGAGAATTAATAGTTGACAAAATACACTTAGTACAGTTAGTCAGAGCAGAGGGAGGCCTATAAATGTTAACAATAGTTAAATGTTTGTTAACAGAAAAAATAAAAACAACAGGTCAGAAAACTGAGTTGGGAGAGAGGAGGTGATGGGGATGAGGTGGAGCAGCAAGCATAACAGACAGACAAACACACACACACCCACACACACGGACACAAATGAAAAACATAAAAGGAAATAAGTGGCAAGTAAACTAAAATAGAGCAAATAGCCAAATTCTCAGACTGCTACATATACACACGTGGACAAAATTGTTGGTACCCTTTCGTTAAAGAAAGAAAAACCCACAATGGTCACTGAAATAACTTGAAACTGACAAAAGT
Organism: Sebastiscus tertius; assembly: GCA_916701665.1. Classification (NCBI taxonomy): domain Eukaryota; kingdom Metazoa; phylum Chordata; class Actinopteri; order Perciformes; family Sebastidae; genus Sebastiscus; species Sebastiscus tertius. The sequence continues at coordinate 53,069 of CAKAOH010041988.1, read as the reverse complement.
AATAATAAATAAAAAATTACTGAAAATGAACTAATGACAATCAGACTTTGCTTTTGAATTGTGGTTCAACAGAATCATTTTAAAAAACAAACTAATGAAACTGGCCTGGACAAAAATGATGGTACCCTTAACTTAATATTTTGTTGCACAGCCTTTTGAGGCACTCACTGCAATCAAGAGATTTCTGTAACTCTCAATGAGACTTCTGCACCTGTCGACAGGTATTTTGTCCCACTCCTTGTGAGCAAACTGCTCCAGCTGTCTCAGGTTTGAAGGGTGCCTTCTCCGAATGCATGTTTCAGCTCCTTCCACAGATGTTCAATAGGATTTAGATCAGGGCTCATAGAAGACCACTTCAGAATAATCCAATATTTTGTTTTTAGCCATTCTTGGGTGTTTTTAGCTGTGTGTTTTGGGTCATTATCCTGTTGGAGGACCCATGACCTGCGACTGAGACCAAACTTTCTGACACTGGGCAGCACATTTTGCTCCAGAATGCCTTGATAGTCTTGAGATTTCATTGTACCATGCACAGATTCAAGACACCCTGTGTTAGATGCAGCAAAGCAGCCCCATAACATAACTGAGCCTCCTCCATGTTTCACATTAGGTACAGTGTTCTTTTCTTTGTATGCTTCATCTTTGCATCTGTGAACATAGAGCTAATGTGACCTGCCAAAAAGCTCCAGTTTTGTCTCATCTGTCCAAAGGACATTCTCCCAGAAGCTTTATGGCTTATCAATATGCATTTTGGCAAATTCCAGTCTCGCTCCTTTATGATTTGGTGTCCTCCTTGGTCGTCTTCCATTAAGTCCACTTTGGCTAAAACAGCGACGTATGGTGCGATCTGACACTGGTGTACCTTGACCTTGGAGTTCACCTCTAATCTCTTTGGAAGTTGTTTTGGGCTCTTTGGTTACCATTCGTATTCTCCGTCTCTTCAATTTGTCATCAATTTTCCTCTTGTGGCACGTCCAGGGAGGTTGGCTACAGTCCCGTGGACTTTAAACTTCTGAATAATGTGTGCAACTGTAGTCACAGGAACATCAAGCTGCTTGGAGATGGTCTTATAGCCTTTACCTTTAACATGAAGGTCTATAATTTTCTTTCTAATCTCCTGAGACAACTCTCTCCTTAGCTTTCTGTGGTCCATGTTCAGTGTGGTACACACCATGATACCAAACGGCACAGTGACTACTTTTCACCCTTTAAATAGGCAGACTGACTGATTACAAGTTTGAAGATACCTGTGATGCTAATTACAGGACACACCTTAGTTTAACATGTCCCTATGGTGAAATTCTTTTCAATCTTTTCTAGGGGTACCATCATTTTTGTCCAGGCCAGTTTCATTAGTTTGTTTTTTAAAATGATTCTATTGAACCACAATTCAAAAGCAATGTCTGATTTTCATTAGTTAATTTTCAGTACATTTTTATTTATTATTGCTTTTGTCAGTTTCAAATTATTTCAGTGACTATTGTGAGTTTTTCTTTCTTTAACGGAAGGGCACCAACAATTTTGTCCATGTGTGTACATATGTACGTAAAAAGGAGGGCCCTGCTTAATCCAAGTCAAATAAAATAGGCCTATATTATCCAAAAAACATGTGGATTATATTCATATGAACATAAACAAATATACATGGCCTCAGATGTTCACAATGAGAGAAAATAAAAAAAGTGTAGGTAACAAAAGAAAGAGGGTCATTTCATTCATCAAAAGGCAGAAGTTAGCAAACGTTCAATATTCCATGGTTTACAACAGTGGTTAGTTTGCGACATTGCGTCATTACGACAGTCTACTGGAACTGACACCACTGGTGTCACAGTTTACGGCAAACATTGACTCACGCCCCATGGCATTATCACATAGTAGGCTAGCCAAAACAAAGTTTGCAAGTAAAGTTATTGTTTGCAAATGACAGAACAAAGGAAGTAAGCTGAAGTTACTGAAATAATAAAGTCGATGTTCCAGTCACGCGACGTGATCCAGGAGAAAAGAACTTAACATCAGTCAGGCAAACTAAATGAGGAGGTTGTCAACTGTCAGGATGATCTACTCACAGTACTGTCATGGGTAAGAGGACCGGTCTCGGAAAAAAGTCCCAGCTTCCTCGGGACAGCGGAACAGTTTTGGCTTTCCATCCACCATCACTCTCAGCATGCAAGGATACAGCAGAGAGGATTTGATATCAGCGGCACGAAGTTTCTTTTTGACAGCATCAAACTGCCGGCGTTTATTGATCAAAGCAGCACTTAAGCCGGGATAAATATGGACTCGAACGCTCGTATCGGTGAGCTCCTTTCTTTCCCTGGCCAGATGTAAAATCCTCACTTTGTCCTGGGAAATTTAAGAACTTGACCAGGATGGGTCTAGGAGCAGATCTAGTGCTGGAGCTGAATGCTGGAGAGCGGTGAGCCCTTTCGATGACCGGCCCAGTTGGAAAGTTCTCCTTGCCAAGAAGTAGTGGGATCAGCTGGTTCAAGAAGACGACATTTAGGGACATTAATAAAACGGAGGTTGGATGACTGACTTCCGTTCTCAGCATCATCAACTTCATCCTTCAGGCAGGCATTTTCATTTCCGAGCGTTTTCAAAACGTTTTGTCAGGTCATCAACGTTATCTTCATTAGAACTCACCCTGTGTTCGAGCTCTGTGACTTGCTCACCCACTGAGGATAAAGATACTTGAATGTTAGTAAGACCAGCTTGAATGGTCTCGATTTTACAGTCAAAATGAGCCATCATTTCAACTTTGATCCCTTGAATGGCACCCCAAATTGTTTGTAGGGAGACCTCGGCCTGATCCATAGTGAGGAGCTTTCTCTGTGATCTGAGTTTTTTCTATATGTTAAAAATACTCTGCAGAAAAGACCAAGCAGCAGGAGAAAAGACAGACTATAATAATTCGAAATAGATGTAGATCATACGGTGAAAGCAGTTATAACAGGCCCAAATTAAGGAAGCAGACTGAGGCCCGCTGCAGACGCTCAAGCTATTACGGCCATCTTGGCCATATGTAGGAGATTGACTGGGACACTGATCCTAAACCCTGAATGAAGAGATCCCACACCTCAGCTCTGCATGATTACCGGCCTGTCTGTCTGGCTGCTGTTCATTCCAGCCCATAGACATCCCATAATATATTATAGAGTGATGCTACAAATAACACAGGAAAGCACTTTAAGTATTAACACTAAATATAACACACCACCTTAACCTTATAACGTTCCAGTGGGAATATTATTGGAGTGTTATAGGCTGACTAAAGAAGATGCATAGCCCAAGTTTAATAATATAACAATAAAATCACAGCTGATTATGACTGACACAGTTTAACATGCTTAAAGAAATAATGAATAGGAATAAGTCGCAAGAAATTGTGGATACCAGCCGATACAACAAGTGAATAAGTGGAGTACCGGCACTTTCCACTTCATGTTTTGGCCAAAAGCGTCTGCTAAATGAAACTGTGGAATTGTAGAATTGTAGAAATCTACTAACAACACAAAACAATGACCCACTAAGTGTTGGTAGTCCCTCGTTAGCCTTGGTAGTCCCTCGTACAGACGTAGTTAATTAATGATGGTAGCAGTTGGTGTCAAGCAGGCACCGGACGCGGTAGCAGATGCAGCCACAATACCGGAGACATCCAGATCCAGGTGAAACCCCGCTCCAAGTGTACCCCTGCTCCAGGTATGACCTCGCTCCAGGTGTGACCCCGCTCCAGGTATAACCTCGCTCCAGGTGTGACCCCGCTCCAAGGTTACCTGCAAGACAAAAAGGCACAAGGACTACCGGGAAGGAATGAAGTAAGAAACAAAGAGTGGGACATGAGTATATACAGAAGGAGAGAGGAGCTCAGTGTGTCATAGGAAGTCCCCCGGCATTCTAGGCCTATAGCAGCTTAACTAGGGGCTCGTCTAAGACAGCCCTAACTATAAGCGTTATCAAAAAGGAAAGTCTTTAGCCTATCCTTGAATGTGGAGAGGGTGTCTGCCTCCCGGACTGATACTGGGAGCTGGTTCCACAGAAGAGGAGCTTGATAGCTGAAGGCTCTGGCTCCCATTGTGCTGTTGGAGACTCTAGGAACCTCAAGTAACCCTGCTGCATTCTGGGAGCGCAGTGCTCTAGTGGGGTAATAGGGTACAATGAGATCTTTAAGATATGATGGGGCCTGACCGTTTAGCGCTTTGTAGGTGAGGAGGACGATTTTAAATTCTATTCTTGATTTTACAGGGAGCCAGTGCAGAGAGGCTAATACAGGAGTAATATGATCTCTTTTTCTAATTATTGTCAGTACACATGCTGCAGCATTCTGAATCAACTGGAGAGTCTTAAGAGACTTATTGGAGCAGCCTGATAATAAGGAGTTGCAGTAATCGAGTCTAGAGGTAACAAATGCATGGACAGATTTTCTGCATCATTTTGAGACAGGATGTGCCTGATCTTCGCAATGTTACGTAGATGAAAGAAGGCAGTCCTTGAGGTTTGTTTTATGTGAGAATTAAAGGTCATATCCTGATTGAAGATAACTCCCAGATTCCTTACGGTGGTGCTGGAGGCCAGGGCAATGCCATCTAGAGTAACTATATCATTAGATAATTTGTTTCGGAGGTGTTCAGGGCCAAGTACAATAACTTCAGTTTTGTCTGAGTTTAACATCAGGAAATTGCAGGTCATCCAGGTTTTTATGTCCTTAAGGCATGCTTGAAGTTTAGTTAACTGGTTTGTTTCGTCTGGCTTGATAGATAGATATAATTGGGTATCATCCGCATAACAATGAAACTTTATGGAGTGTTTTCTAATAACATTGCCTCAGGGAAGCATATATAAGGTAAATAGAATTGGTCCAAGTACAGAACCCTGTGGAACTCCGTGACTAACTTTGGCGTGCATGGAGGACTCATCATTAACATGTACAAACTGAGATCGATCTGATAAATAGGACTTAAGCCAACTTAGTGCAGTTCCTTTAATACCAATTAAATGTTCCAGTCTCTGTAATAGGATGTGATGGTCAATGGTATCGAAAGCAGCACTAAGATATAACAAGACTACATGTAGTTGGTGCGGCTTGGACACATCATCAGTGATGAATCCAGGGTCATCAGGTGTTTCGGGTCTTTGATCATCAGACACCCTCACCTAGGCGACCCAACCGGGGATGATCAGTCCCCGGCTTGTGTCTATGAAGGCAGTCCGCTTGCGAGCCTTCTCGGCCCCTTTTCCTGTGCCACTCAGCTTCTGTCTCACGATGTTCCAGAGCTCTGTGAGGGCTGGTCTTTCCTCTTCTCTTGCCTTCCTGAATTGCTGCTTTAGAGACCTCAGTTCTTTCCTGAGCTGAGTGATCTTGATCTCGCGCCGATTTGGCCTAGCTGTGCTACTGGCTTTCGGTCGTTTGATGCCAAATCTCTCAGCACCAATGCTGATGATCAAGGTGCACATAAACTGGAGTCGCTGATCCACTTCCCCCCTTGATGATGCTTCAAGGGCAGCATCAACATCCTCATCAAGGAGACTGACGCCACTCAGTCTCCCTTGTTTGCGGCAGGCCATAAGACCCGGCGATGTTCCGATGGTTTGCTAGGTGAAGCATGCAGAGCTTGGAGGTTCTGGACACTGTGGGGTGACTCCGGGTCCTGCTCCTCCTCCGTCTTACCAGGGACAGCGCTTGGCACTGTCTCTCTGCGCTGCTCAACTTGCTTCCTCCTTGTGCAGCCCATCTTGGTGTGGTGGATCCTCAGACCTCTCAGGTTCTTATGGATCCCCCCTCCTGATCCACAACCACCTTGAAGCTTTTTCTGCAGCTTCAATGATGTTCCTGGTGGCTTTTCTCTCTTCCAACCCTCTGATGCCAAGGAGCCTGAGTGCCCGGTGTAGCGACTGCCCTGGAAATCCCCTGCAGCCCACCTCAATAGGTTCATAGCGGGCTTTCCACCCACTCCTTCTACAGGCCTCTAGCAGCTCCAGGTATTTGGCATTCTTTTGCTCATGGGCTTCCTCTATGTGGTCTTCCCAGGGGACTGTAAGTTCCAAGAGCACCACTTGCTTTGAACCCTCAGATGTTAGGACCAAATCTGGCCTAAGTGTTGTTCTCGCAATGTGCTCCGGAAACTTCAGCTGTCTCCCGAGGTCCACTTTCAGTTGCGAATCATGAGCCAAGGCCAGCAGCCCAGTTGAGGTCTTCCGCTCTGCCTGAGGTTTCTCTCTTGCCCTGACGAAGGCGATGTTGTGCCTTGATGATGTTTACTCTGTTGGATTCCAGTGCAGATGATGTCCGCTACTGCCTTCAACACCTGGTCATGGCGCCATGTGTACCTCCCCTCTGCCAGGGCTTTTGGGCAGCAGCTTAGGATGTGCTCCAGGGAACCTCTTGCCAGGCACAGCGGGCATGCTGCCGTATCTTCAAGATATGCAGGTTGGATGGGCTTGGAATCAGATTGGAGCTGTTTCGCAGGGCCTCTGTGCGAAGAAACGCCTGAAGGTGTTAATGCAGCTGGATGAGTCCATGGACTTGATGACCTTGATATGGACAGCTCTCGAATCCATACAACTGAACATGATGGTCCAACGCTTGCTCTCTGCCTGTCCTCTGGTGCGTCTGGCCGTGACTGACCAGAGCCCAAATACGTCGAGCCCCTTATTAGTAAAGGGAGGGCATATTTTGTGGAAGTAATCCTTTTTAACTATATAAAAATGTGATAAACAATGATAAAAGTATTAATCCATAACCCTATTTTTACTACTGAAACAGCATACTATCATAATGCTGCTGTATAGACCTCAGTGCTGTAATACTCACATTGGCCACTGTAACTCACAACTTTAGTGATGTAATGTGAACTCCAAGTCACCTCGCATGTGCAGGGGGCCCAAAACAGGGAATCTTTCTCTGACAGAGGAGGTACCTAGATCACGTGTATGGAATAGAGTATATGCTGACTAATAGAATATTTAGACAGAGACCAGTAGAATTGAAGAATACCAAAATTTATGATGGCAGGATAGGAGGGATTAGTTCTTTGTTCCAAGTATATAGGGAGATGAGATAGAGCCCCCGAGCAGTCGTGTTCTGGACCGGCTCGGGTTTTGGTTGTGTTTGTGTATGTGATATTAAACACAATGAAAACTCTGCTTTTTGCAATATACTTGTACAGCATTATGTGATTTATTTGCGTAAACTATGTTGACTTTCTGAATCTATTAAAATTGAACATAGAAGAACATTGAGCTGTGATCTCAGCTGTTACTAGCCCAAAGCTTGAGATTTCAGACTCAACAGTTTCAAGATGTTCTGGAGGCAGGTCCGCCATTCGTTGTTCTGCCAGCTTCCCACGCAGCTTGCAGCAGCAGGTAACGCATTTGTGGATTACTGAATTGATTAGTGTCTTGCCTCCCAAGAGCCACAGTCCTGCTGCCCTGATCGCTCCTTCAGTCAGGTGATGGCCTTGGTGTTTCACTTGCTCATAGTGATGTCGTGTGAGCAGTAGGGACATGTGGCTATCTTTTGGCAGAATTAGTGGGTTCTTCTCTACAGTTGCAAGAGGTGAGTGCTTTAGTCGGCCTACAACGCAAATGAGGTCATCCTCCAAGATTGGGCTGGAATTTCTGCAAGGGGCTGTTTTTGGATATGGCTTTGTCAGCTCCGAGAAAAAGGTCAAGAGGTAAAGGTGGAGAAGCGATCAGAGGTAGGTACTGATTCCTCCAGGTAAGTAGCACAAGTTTGCAACTGTGGTCAGATTTGTAATACTTTTTCAGGTTCAATTAGCTTGAATCTCTCACGTGTTTGCATTTGCTCTGCAGGTGGCTGATGCAGGAAGGAGGGTCCAGTGAACCAAGAGGTCTGCACCAGGCGGGATGCAGGTAAGGACCTTGATGCATGGTCAGCAGGATTCTCCTCTGTACATAAGTAGTGCCATTGCTCAAGCTTTGAGGACTGCCAGATTCGCTGAACTCTGTTGTGGACATATGCATACAATCGTTTTGTTTCGTTACAAATATACCCAAGCACTACGCTGCTGTCCGTGTTGAACTTAATGGCATCCAACTTTAGGTCCAGCTCATCCTGGATGAGATCTGCCATCTCTATTGCCAAGAGGGCAGCACAGAGTTCAAGCCTTGGTATTGTAGGCTCAGACAGGGGTGCTAGCTTTGCCTTGCCCATAACAAATCCTGCTTCGGTTTGTCCATCTTCCTGCACTGCTTTCAGGTATGCCACAGCACTAATGGCCTTGGTTGACACATCTGAGAACACGCACAATTCTGTGTGCACTGCTTTCGTGAGAGAGGTTGTTGTGTATGTACGCTGAACATGAAGCTGTTTCAGATCTTGGAGGGAGTCTCTCCAAGCTTCCCGTCTCCTTGATATGTCTTCCGGGAGAGGTGAGTCCCATTCAGACAGTTTGGTAAGCTCCCTGAGGAGGGCTCTTCCCTCGATCGTGACGGGTGCCAGCAGACCCAGGGGATCAAAAACACTGTTCACCGTGGAGAGGACTCCACGGCGAGTGAATTGTTTGTTCATGGTTGATGCTAAGTAGGTGAATGTGTCAGACAAGATCTCCCTGAGCAGACCTAAGCTACGGAGCTTAGGTCCGTAGCTTAGGTGTGGTCACACAACGGTGTGTGAGTGCAGTTTCTCCATTCAGATCAAGGTCTGATAACTGGAGCGCAATCTTCAGGTGGGAAAGCCTCCATTACTGCTTGACAGTTCGATATGAACTGTGCAAGCGAAGGTTAGATCCAGCAAGTGACGCCTGTGTTTGTTGGAGAACGTCGATAGCCTCGACTTCAGATGGTAAGGATACCACGCCATCATCAACATAGAAGTGTCTTTCCACAAACCCGACAGTATCAGCACCATGCTCCTGTGCACCCCCTCTGATGGCTCTTCGCAGTCTGTAAATGGCCACAGCAGGAGATGGCGCGTTGCTAAAGAGGTGGACCTTCATCCAGTACTCAACAACTTCCTTGTTGATTTCATTGTCCTTGTGACATAAAAAACAGACGAAGTTGCAATGGTCTTCACGCAAAATCTCAAGGAGGGAGTTGTTGAGGTCGGGGCCTTTGAGGAGCATGTCACTGAGGCACTGGAGCACTGGGCGCTGGAATCAAAAACAACCCTGATCTGACTAGGCTTCTGGGGGTGATAAGCCCCAAATGTTGGGAGATACCAGCATTCCTCATCTGCCCCCAGTGGCGGTGCTACCTCAGCATGTCCATTAGCAAAGACCTTCTCCATGAATGCCACATACTGTTGCTGAATCTCACTTTTTTATTTTCAAGGTTCATTGCAGGGATGTGAACCGGTTGATTACCTACTCTTTGTTTTTTGGTAAAGACTGGCGTGGTTCTCTGAAGGGCAGTGGGGCAACTGTTGTGGTAAATTTTCATGGTGTTTCCATAAAAGTATAACTTAAGATAAATACATCATGTTTTTACACAGTATGTTCATATACTAGGGTGTTTTGGTTAAAATATAAATCAAATGTATCATTTATTCTTTCACACTAGCTAATGATAATATTACATAAAGTAATATGTGTCTGATGCATGAGTAAGGGAAAACACACTGCCTCTCTAGTTGGGAGAAGTGGAGCATGGCAGGGGGTTTCTAGCAGAAGGATGACCAAGCCAGCAAAAGCTCTGCACACACTAGCTGAAAAACTGAGGCTGGTGAGATTTGAGGGGGGGGGCTGAAACAAACTGTATGCTCAGCCTGAGATCTTACCCCTCTAGCGGCGACATGAATGGAAGAGGCTCGAGGTAAAAAGGTTAGAGTTGTGAATTTGTCAAGATAGGACCAAAATAAGACCGTATCGCTGAAGGTGCAAGAAAATAATGAGTTTTGGGCATTTTGCCCACTGAGGGTAAAGAACATGAAAGAGAATTGTGAACGAAGCTCATGGTATATAAGGAGGACTGTTTTGTCATGTATGTCAGTCCTCTGTTCAAACTGACGACTCGTGTTTGTTTTTGGCGAGAGAAATAAACACTTTTGCATCAAACTTTGAAAACTTCTCCAGTGCAGTTTTTGATCTGATTTTGAAGATTCCAGTAGACCTTAATTTTATAAGAAGTGTTGAAGATAAGAGAAGCAGTTTACTATCAGCCCAAGACATTTTCTTGACCTTCAACACAACCCAACTGTTAGCATCATCTCTGTAGACGTTTGTGTCCATTATCTTTAAGAAGATGGTGTCTTCCACTGTTGGAGCAGGTTTGTTGTCATGCTCGGTTCGGTTGAATGCTGTCTGTCCCAGTATTCTCTCAGGTGCTTTACCAGACCTGTTAAAGCTTTGCTGCATCTCCTTGACATGCATGAAGCTTTTACAGGGTTGAAACATTGAGTGGCGGTCACTGTCTAACACATTGGTCTTGAACGTGTTGACTGTTGGCTTATGTACATTACCCATGGACACCTCTCCTATTACTACCCAGCCTGAGTCCAGGCATTGGGCAAAGGGGGTGAAATGTGGTCCGTTGACCTGCAGCCTGACCTTGTGTGCCCTGAGGATGTCTCTTCCAAGTAGCAATAGTATTTCTGCTTCTGGGTCCAGTTCTGGGAAGTGCTTGGCAATCACATGGAGATGAGGCTGGTGTAGGATTGCGCTTGGTGTTTGAATCTCAGACCGATGGTTCAGGATCTCATGACACTCAATGAGTTGTGGATGAGAGATGAGAACTTTGCCATCCAGTAACTCGACCTGGAATCCTTCTGTCTTCTTGCCGGATGTTTATACGATGCCAGAGCAAGTTCTGAGATGACTCTTCACGCTGAACAGCTCAAAGAACTCTGGTCTGGCTAATGAGCTAATTGCTGTGGTCATCTGGAATTACATAGGCTTTGATCGCCATGTCCTCAGAACCTTTGGGGTATAGTGTTGAGTCAGAAATCTCAAGCCTGGGGCTAGGAACGGCTGAGATCCCATCTCAATGTTCTTCTATGTTCATTTATAATAGAGTCAGAAAGTCAACACAGCTTACTCAAATAAATCACATAATGCTGTACAAGTATATTGCAAAAAGCAGAGTTTTCATTGTGTTTAATATCACATACACAAACACAACCAAAACCCGAGCCGGTCCAGAACACGACTGCTCGGGGGCTCTATCTCATCTCCCTATATACTTGGAACAAAGAACTAATCCCTCCTATCCTGCCATCATAAATTTTGGTATTCTTCAATTCTACTGGTCTCTGTCTAAATATTCTATTAGTCAGCATATACCCCCTACTGTACACGTGATCTAGGTACCTCCTCTGTCATATACAGATTCCCTGTTTTGGGCCTCCTGCACCTGCGAGGTGACTTGGAGTTCACATTACATCACTAAAGTTGTGAGTTACAGTGGCCAGTGTGAGTATTACAGCACTGAGGTCTATACAGCAGCACTATGATAGTATGCTGTTTCAGTAGTAAAAATAGGGTTATGGATTAATACTTTTATCATTGTGTATCACATTTTTATATAGTTAAAAGAGATTACTTCCACAATAGCTTTGCGAGGCAGACCTTGGAGCATGAGCTGACCTGGACCGCAAACTTCTGTGCAGCTTGTTCTAACAGCCATGTTAGAATGGTCTTCTTCCTCCCCGCCGTTCTTTTGTGACGGTGGAGGAGCCTTGACAGTTTGAGGAGATGGGCCAGGATGCATGGCCGCATCATGACTGGTGCTGTCACAGAGCACTTCACAGAGGACTTGCAGTCTTTGGCGAGGTGGGAGATTGAGGAACAGTATTTGAAACATATTCCTTTCTCCTTGAGGAAGGCCTTTCTGTCATCAAGGAGTTTGTTCCTGAATGTTCTACATTTTTTAAGGGAATGGGGTTTGTTATGTAACGGGCAGTTCTTGTTAGGGTCGTAGTTGGTTGTAGAAAGATCAGTTTTGTGCACTGAGATGGGTTTGTTGGCGTAGTGGTGCTGCCCTGACGAATGAAGCTAGGGTTGTTTCGCTTTTACTCAATACTCAAAGGGAGGGAAGTGACCATGGTTTTCTTCTTTGTACCGTGACCCAGAAGACACCCACTTCTCCTGAAGCCCATATGGAAGCTTGTCCACGATTGGTCCAATACCCCGAGAAGTCCAGATACGACAAGCCAGTGAGATATCATTCTTCTTTAGCGTCTTGGATCCCCGTAAGCAAATCCCCAAGTTCACGTAATTTGGAGTGTTCCTTGGCTGAAATCTTAGGAAAGTTGTCCAAGCGCTGAAATAGTGACTTTTCAATGACTTCAGGGCAGCATAGCATTCAAGTAGTCTCTTCCATGCTTTGTGTACAGCCAGATTAGGGTTGCTGACATGCACTGAACGTATGCATTTCATCTGTTCGCCTGATTCCTTTCCCAGCCATTTAATCATGAGGTCCAACTCTTGGGTTGCTGTGAGGTCAACTTTACTAGTCGCGTTGGTGAATGAGGAGTACCATGCACGGTAATTCTCAGGCTTATCATGAAATTGGTACAGTCTCGAAGTGACAAGATCTCGTCGTGCCAAATACTGTGCCAAAGGTTCCACCAGGGGGGAAGGTATTGTCTTTCACGGGTGGATGCCATGTTATAAAGCTGTCATGTGACTCTGCATGAATTGGGGGAGTGACACGTACGACTGATAAGGTTGGTGTGGTAGAATTATTCCTAAAGTCAATCTGTGACTGCATTTAGGAATAAGGGATATTCACTGGTGCGTTCAATTTTCGCCCTTTGTGCTTCAGATTTTCCATCTTCAACAATGGACTCCATAGCTTCAGCGTCTTCCAACACTTAAGAAGCCACTATGACTGCATCAGCTTCTCGCATTAGCACTTCCAACTCTGTGTCTATTCTTGCCATTTCCAACTGATTTTGAGCATCTCTTGTTATTCTTCTGCCTCTCTAGCAACCTTTTCCAATTTCAGTTTAGCCTCTTGGCTGGCATATGACGCTCTCACCTTTGCAGCTTCTGCTTTAGCCTGGGTGCGGACTACACTTGCCGATGATGCTGATGCCTTGCTGCTCCTAGCACTGCCAGCAGACGACTTGCTGCTTGTTGCCATCTTGACCACTTCAAAACATCCAATGCTGCCTTTTCAATGTACTTCAACTTACGGCATTGCCTCCACGAAGCTTCAATGTGAATGCTAGCGGATTGAATTTCGACAGTGCACACGTTTGCCATGCTTTCTACAGAACCAGGACTGCAGTCGAATAGTCCTTTTTCCTTATGAAGGTTCCTAACAGAGTGAAATGACCAGGAAGTACCTAAGTAGCAGCCATGATAAGAGCTGTTAGAATTCTCCAAATGCTAAGGAAAGGAGCGTCAATGCTTCCTTTATTATCTCCTTTAGCATAGGATACACTGGACAATCCTTTACGAAAGGAAAAGAGAGAATAACATCCCACAATTCTTTGTGATATTTTCTTTGTGATATTTTCACCGGTTGTCCACGTTAGGTAAGATGATCCTTTATTAAATGTTGATGTGGAGTGTTCCAGCAGCAGAAGGACCTGCAGTATCTCTCTTTCACACCGCGGGTGAATGAGCCTGTCATTAAAAGACCTATTTAAGGAAACACAGGGAGAAGCAGCACCGTTTGTAGTAGTTTGTATCAATTCCGATAGTTGTATTATCACTCTTTTACATCCACTACTATTGGCTTTGTGTTATTAGTCCTACTTGTATTAGTTATTACAGCAGCTGCTTCTCTCTCTCTCTCTCTCTCTCTCTCTCTCTCTCTCTCTCTCTCTCTCCCCAGCCGATCTCGGCAGATGGCCGCCCACCCAGAGCCCGGTTCTGCTCCATGTTTCTTCCCACTAATCTGGGAGTTTTTCCTGGCCACAGCGCACTTGGTGGATCTTGTTGGGTCTTGTTGGGTCTCTAAACTATGGTGTACGGTCTAAGACCTGCTCTATATATAAGGCGTCTTGAGATAACTTCTGTTGTGATTTGACGCTGTACAAAAATAAATTGAATTGAATTGAATTGAATTGAATTGAAAAGACGTTAGGACCATCACCTGGTAGTAACTCAGTTGAAGCTGAAACTAAAGAAGAATTGGACAGGCGCACTAATCCAACGCCTGATAGAAAAAGAAAAGCTTGAAGAATATGAGGTCACCTTGAGCAACAAGTTCCAGATCCTGCAGGAACTGGGAGAAAATGAGACCCTTGACAGCAAATGGAAGAACATCAAAGAGACGATAATATCAACATGTCAAGAAGTGCTGGGACCCAAGGAATACCAACCCAAGGAGTGGATAACTACAGAGACATTATGCAATATCAAGGAGAGGAAAGAGAAAAAAGAAGCCTTAAATAACAGTTGAACAGGAAATGACAAAACAAAAGCACTAGTAGAATACGCTGAAGCCAACATAAAAGCAAAGAAAAACATCAGAGAGGATAAACGCAAGTACATCAAGGGTCTGGCAACAGAAGCGGAAGAAGCAGCAAGAAAAGGAAACATCAAGAACTTTATGATATCACCAAGAAACTCTCAGGCAAGCATATTAAACCAGAAAGACCAGTCAAAGATAAAGAAGGAAAACCAGTCATGGGAGAGGAACAACAAAGAAACAGATGGGCAGAATACTTTGAAGAACTGCTGAACAGACAACACCACCCAGTATACCTGATATCCATCCAGCAGAGGCAGAGCTACCCATAGACTGTAATAAGCCATCAAGAGAAGAAATTAGGAAGGCCATCAAACAGCTCAAAAGTGGTAGCGCAGTGGGACCCGACAACATCCCTGCAGAAGCACTTAAGGCCAATATAGAGACCACAGTAGACATGCTATACCCCCTCTTCGAGAAGGCCTGGGAAGAGGAGCAAGTAACATCTGACTGGAAGGAGGGATATCTCATCAAGATACCAAAGAAGGGTGACCTCAGTAACTGTGCCAACTACAGGGGGATCACACTACTGTCCATGCTAGGAAAAGTCTACAACAGGATTATTCTGAACAGAATGAAAGATGAGATCGACCCACATCTAAGAGACCATTAAGCTGGCTTTAGAAGGGATAGATCCTGTACTGATCAGATTACAACCCTGCGCGTCATTGTCGAACAGTCCTTAGAATGGAATTCCCCCCTCTATGTCAATTTAATTGACTATGAAAAGGCATTTGACAGTGTGGATAGAGAGACCCTATGGAAGCTTCTCCGTCATTATGGAGTGCTAGTCAAGCTCGTCAACATCATCAGGAACTCGTACAAGGGAATGACCTGTAAAGAAGTCCATGGAGGTCAACTCACATCTGCCTTTGAAGTGTAGACCAGAGTCCGTCAGGGTGGTCTACTGTCCCCCTTCCTATTTCTACTGGTGATAAACTGGATCATGGTGACATCCACAGCACGAAAGCGAAATGGAATCCAGTGGACACCTTGGACACAACTCGATGACTTAGACTTTGCAGATGACCTGGCACTACTATCGCACACTCAACAACAAATGCAGGAGAAGACCAACACCATAGCAACAACCTCTGTACAAGTTGGCCTCAACATTCACAAGGGCAAGACCAAAATCCTAAAAACCGGCACAAGGAAGAAAGAAGAAATAACATCCTTCAACCTTGGGAGCATCATCAACGAGCAGGGTGGCACAGATGCTGATGTAAGAACAAGAATCGGCAAAGCAAGAACAGCATTTATACAGCTAAACAACATCTGGAACTCAAAAGAACTGTCACTACAAACCAAGGTCAGGCTATTTAACACCAATGTAAAATCTGTGTTATTGTATGGATCAGAGACATGGAGAACAACTGTGATGACCACCAAGAAAGTACAGACATTCATCAACACATGTTTGAGACAGATTCTCCAGATTTGATGACATGACACCATAAACAACAACAAACTTTGGCAGAGAACTTACCAACTTCCTGCAGATGAAGAAATCCCAAAAAGATGCTGGAAATGGATAGGTCACACACTCCATAAACCTACATCAAACATCGACAGGCAAGCTTTATCCTGGAATCCGCAAAGAAAAAGAGAAAGACCAAAGAACAGCTGGCGCCGAAACCTCGAGGCAGACACCAAAAGAATGGGCTACACCTGGAACCAGCTGGAGGGAAAGGCCCAGGATAGAGATGGGTGGAGAAGCCTCGTCGACGGCCTATGCCTCAAGAGGGGTAAAAGGCCTAAGTAAGTAAGTAAGTATCCACATCGAACGGGCCTTTCATTCATGGAGAGACCGTCGTTTGGTCAGCTAACATTACTGCCAAGCATGTGAAACACAGAGAGATATTGTGGTTTTAACTTTTAATTCATGTGTGTTTCCCTTCTGTCTTCACTCACAGACACACACAGCACCCACTCTTGCTCTCGCTGTTCTCCTATCCAATGGGCATGCACACTTCTCAGCCCCCACATGTTCCCTCTTTTTTTTATTAACTTTATTAATTTACACAAATATGGCGTTTGAGAACAAGCTAATTCAATCCAATTCAATTGAATTACACTCTCTATTTATGATTCATACAGTTTATAAAGTAATTTACAGATTGTACTTGTTATTTACAGTAGTTTATTTGTTAACATAAAATCGGTTTATGCAGCACTTAGTTACACTATTCTGGTCAGTGTCGCCGTTCCGAAGACTCCTTGGCGACTCTTCCTTGAAGACGTCCCTAACGGCTCCTTATCTACCGAGTGTCGAGCAGGGCTGTAACGATTCATCTACCACATTGATAGGTACTCTCAAAAATCGATTGTGTCGATACTAAGGATTTGCACCTTGTATTTAAGGACAACAAACGTTAGCAGATTATTTAAACAGCGTTTGTATAGGAATGATTAATGTCCCAAGCATTTTGATCACTATAGGAGGTTGATCTATATTATTGCTCTACCGTTTTATATTGAAAATGAGGACAGAAGCAGCATATTAAATCACTGTTCATTTAACTTGAATAGAAGTTGGTTTATTTCTTGTTCCTGAGGTTGCACTTTTATTATTTTCAAATAAAAGGTGTATGTATTTGCCATTAATCGTTGTTTAGTTGTTTATATCCATAATCAATTTATCCCTGATTCCCATACAAGAAAAACTTTGAGTAATCCTGACCTGTATCAGATATTTATTTCACAGTCACGCTGACTTTTTTTTGGCAAAAAAAATGTTGTAATGGATTAAAAAACTGTTACTGTTACTGTGTCGATTTCAAATCATTGAATCGTATCATATCGTTGTAAAAACGTATCGCCATGATGTGTCCAGTGTCATCGTCCTAAAGCAGGGGTCTCTGACCTTTTTTCTCCCGAGAGCTAATTTTGACAAAATTACATTTATAGTCGAATGAAATGGCCATTATGAAAGGCAAACTCTGTGTCTGAGAGCTAATTGTTGGAGGCCCCTGTCTGAAAGGGCCCTTAATAACACGCATTCCCTTAATTCATTTCTAAACACACGTGACAACTTTCAGACTTAACGACTAAACACCTCTATCTTTGTGCACTTCCTCTCTACGCTTTGCTTAAATGTCCACACTATTCTCATCTGTGTGTCATATACTTCCCTACATGCTCTACCTTTAGATATTCTTTCCTAATGTCATCCAAATTAAACTACCAACAACATGCGGTGAGCCAGCATGCAATGCATACACTTTCAGCAAAAGTTCATTAAGCCTCTACCTTCTCATCCTTCCCATGCAATACGTAGACATACAGTACATGAAACATTTATTTTGCATCAAGACCTGTGTTTTTCTATATTAATGTTCAATATATATATATATATATATATATATACACACATACATGTACATACATATACATATATATGTATATATATATATATACATATATATATACATATTAATGTACTGCTTTTCAGTATTTTACTCAATTCTCATGCATTATTAATTTTTCCAAATTCAGATCAGTTTCAATCTAGGTTCTTTTGGAGTGAAAAAAAACAAGAGAAGTCAATAGATCTTGATGCAAAAGCGTTTATTTTGTCACCAAAACAAACAGGAGTCGTCAGTTCAAACGGAGGACTGACTTTTCATATGGTAAGCATACTCTTATATAGGTAACTTCATCACAATCCCTTTCATGTTTCTTTTCAACCTCTGTTGGTACACTGCCCAAATCTCATTAAGGTTTTGCCAGCACAGCTATTTCCTTGTACCCTAGGCCTATTTCGGTCCTTAAAGGCCCTATCCTCTGACAGATTTACGATTCTGACCTTCCATCTGGAGCCTGAAGGCAACACCACTGCTGATATTGCAGGCTCGTTGCCTGCTCTCTGCCTAGCCTGTGCTGCCTCTCCACGGCCTGTGCTCAATGTACCAGGCTTGTTGCCTGGCTTGTGAAGCCCTGCTTCACAGCTCGTCGTCAGTTTTTCAGTCTTGTTGCCTGTGTCTCCTCATGTTGGAAATCCCCCATGTCATGCTTCACTACTCCCCGTGTCATGCTTCACTACTCCCCCGTGTCATGCTTCACTCCTCTCTTTCCATACTACAAATCCCATCTAAACCTTTATGTTTTTCCTCACTGATGCATCAGGCACACCTTTATTTATTTCAAATTAATATTAGCTTGCAGGAATACATGATATATTTGATTGTCTTTAAGTTTATATATATTTATTTTTTTACATTTTATTTTCAACTTTAATATACACACACACACAAGACGTGAAACACCCAGTACCGTTATACAAAATAACAGAAAAAAAGACGAGGGGTACATGTCAAGAAAAAGTGCAGAGCTGCCAGATGACAGCAATATAAGCAAAACAGGAGACCCCCTCAGGGTAAAGAGGGAGAAAAAACAAACAAACAAATAAACAAACAAAAAATCAAACAGCCAAAAAAAAACACACATACGGGTGAGAGACTAGAATATCAGTCAGTGTACAGGATAAAGCAGAGTTTGCACAAAATAAAGATACAACATAGCAGCAAAGCTCATGAACTATACAATTAGGTCTTATCAAGAAATGTTGAAAACGGTTTCCACACCTTTAAAAAGTTGATTTGTGAATAACACTTGCTAAAGCGAATCTATTCCATCTTAGCGATGGAAAGCACTTTGTTTAACCAGCTCCTGAAACATGGTGATGATGGAGACTTCCAATTTAATAATATTATTTTTTTTTACCGCAATCATGCCTGCCTTGAGAGCCTGCTTCTGATGGGAGGTCTGACAGTCTGGCTGAATGTTTATTTCATATTTTTTGGAAAACCAATTAAATATGTCACACTAGAAAATACCCAATACTGGACAGTGCCAGGAATAAGTGTGAGTGATCCTTCTGCAATACTAAATATGTCACAGATGGGGGAGACTGATTCATATATCCTACTTAGCTTAGTCTTAGAGTAATGCAGTCGGTGTACGACTTTAAATTGAATTAATTTATATCTAGAATTGTTAGAACAGCTCTGAATACTGGACAGGCCCTTCTCCCATAGTTCGTCTGACAATGGAACACCCAATTCTTTGGCCCAGGCGTCCCTGAGATGACTAGTGTTTACTCAAACCGTAAAAGCAGCGATGAAGCGGGAGATCAAATGTTTAGAATTTGGCTGTGAGAGAAGTAGGTCATAAAAAATGTGGCTCTTTGGTTTAACTGTGAACTCTGGGATACACTCCTGTATGAAATGCCTGACTTGAAGGTAGCGGTAAAAATGTGATTGGGGAAGATGGTATTTAGTTTGGAGCTGAGCGAATGAAGCAAATCTGTTATCTACGTATAGATCTTCAATACGGCACAATCCCTTCTCCCTCCAGTCCAGAAACTCTTTATCCATCAGCGCTGGTTTGAACAAGTGATTTTGGGGTGTGTACAGAGACAGTTGGCCGTCCAAGGGATTTTTTTATTTGATTCAAAATCTTCAGGGAGTTTCTGAGAATGATGTTGTGACCAAGTAGTCATCACCAGGGAAACTCCATTGCCAGAAAGTGAAAGCCCTCGCATTTGTAGCCCAGTAATAATTTCTTAATACAGGAAGGCCGAAGCCACCACTGTTTACATTGTTTTGTAAGTGGGCTTTAGAGGTGGGAGGGGGTTTATTTGCCCAGATAAACGAGAGGATAACTGTCGTATACTCTTTCGTATTAAAACTAATAATAAAGAAGACATGAGACCAGGGAAAGTTGCACATGGACCTGTATTCCTGTTAGCTTCAACTCAGGGCTGATTACCATGACAACACAAGAAGGGGGGTGTGACGGTAGCCCAGAAAGGACAAACTTAGGATGTCAATACACAACATATCCCTCCATCTTTACTTTTGATGTTCCCTTAACAAACATAAAACATTTCACTGTCACAGTATCTTCTCTTAAAAGTCTCTGCTTCAAATGAACTCTTTTCTTTAATGTCACAGCCCATATTGACTGGATATCTTCTTTTTATAATTAACTTTTAACAAACTCTTTTCGGCTATAGAACCTTTACCTGAACTAGGGAAAGAGGGTGGACTGCCTCTATTCCCAGACTCAACCCTGGGGATTATTCTGCCCCAATGTCAAGGGTTAGTCTCCTGACTATAACGACAGTCTATCAGGAAGTCGCATGTCTCTTCTGGGGTAAGTACGACCTGTAGGTAAGTCAGTCTTATTGTCTCTTGGTGAGGACTATATGAGTCCTGGTCTGGGAGAAGTGATGTCAGGTGTAGGCACCTGAGCAGGTCTGGGTGTTCCTGGAGCAGTGTCCATTCCTGAAGGTTTCTTCTGGGGCGGTTCTGGTGATGGATGCTCTTCCTGGTAGGTCTCTAGCTCTGGAACAAGGGATGTTGGCTGAGGTGAGTCATCACGGGAACCAGAAGTGTGGAGCAGTTGATCGATGTGTCTTCTCCAGATGAGATGATAACTGGTCTCTACTGTGTATGACACAGGACCTGTTTTTCAACCACTGTTGCAGGCATCCACTTTACCCCTTTGGTGTAGTTCCGGGCGAGCACACTGTCTCCAGCTGTGAAACTTCGAAACTTTACTTTAGCTCGTCTCTCCACTTGAGCTCTCTATTGAAGGTGCACAACCTCTTTTTCTTTTGAGGTCTCAGGAGGTCAAGTCAAGTGTGTAGCTGTCTCTTGAACATAGCCGAGGCAGGAGACACCTTGGTTGTAGCATGAGGTTTGTTTCGGAATGACAAGAGGAAAGCACAGAGGCACCTGTTGAGATGCTGTGTGCCTTGAAATGATATGAGAGCTTGCTTCATGGTCTGTACAAATCTTTCAGCGAGCCCATTTGTAGCTGGGTGGTACGGTACAGACTTGATGTGCTGAATACCGTTCTCCTCCATGAACGTCTCAAACTCTTCAGACACCAGTTGTGGGCTGTTTTCACTAACAAGCTGTTGTGGCAGACCAAGACGGCTGAAGATAGACCTTAGCTCTTCGATGGTTCTCTCTGAGGAAGTGCTCTTCATGACAGTAACCTCAGGCCATTTGCTGGGGGTGTCGACTACAACTAAGAACGTTTGGTTACGGTGTAACCTTTGTACTCTGAGTGAGAGACTATCTCTCCAGCTTACATATTCCATATGTATGGGGAATGATCTCACCTGGGTCAGGTGACGTGGATAGTTTTTAAGACACACCGGCACTGCCGGCCACGCCCAGATGCTAGTCTATAAAGCACATGCGCTGGCGTGGGATCATTGCTAGTTTTTGATCGTAACGTGTCTCCGAGCGGCCTCATTCTGGAGAGATAGTCTCTCACTCAGAGAACAAAGGTTACACCGTAACCAAACGTTCTCTATCGTGTCGAAACTATCTCTCCAGCTTACATATTCCATATGTATGGGGAACTCTGTAAGACACACCGTGAGGAGACGGTGCAGACCAGTAATTATGTACACCTCCACAGACGAACTGTTTACAAATGTACACCATTACACTCCAACCAGTTAACAGGCCCTGCCAGATGCTAAGGCCTCTACTGGGAGGAAAGCTGCTCAGGTCAGCCTGCAAGACGCTAAGCTGACTGAAGGGAGACACTTATCACCCCAACGAGGGGATCTGATAAGGAGGCCCAGCCCTATGGGCAGGTAGGGTTAAGTCACCTCCGGGTTGCACCCAGCACCAACTCACCAAGGAGGTGCCGGCTGCAAAATTTCAGTGATAGAATCTGGTGAAGGTAGATGGAGCTGACCATGTGGCTGCTGTGCAATCTCGTCTAGAGAGGCACCCCACAGTGCCCATGCGGTCGCTACACCTCGTGTCGAGTGTGCACGCACCCCTGGTGGCAACGGCCCGTCCATTTCCCTGTAAACCTGTTGGATTGTCTCAACAACCCAACGTGACAATCTTGACTTCGACAGTGGCCTACCCAAGCACTCCGGTTTGAAACAAACACCTGCGTTTGTTTTATGTACATCCCCAGGGTCCTAACCGGGCATAGTGTCAGCTGTTGTGGGGAGTAGAAATGGCGAAGCTCAACTGACTGGCTCATGTGCATTTCCGAGAGTATTTTAGGGAGGAAAGCCGGATTAGGGCGAAGGATCAACGCCGCACCATCCGGCAGAAACCTGCAGCAGCTTTGATGAATAGAAAGAGCCTGCAGCTCCCCTATTCTCCTCGCAGAGGTCACTGCCAGAAGGAAGGCTGTTTTAAGTAACAGCCATTCCAGCTCTGCAGATGCAATAGGCTCAAAAGGGGGCGCTGCAATGCCCCCAGGACGCGGTCCAAATCCCAGAGGGGCGCAGCCAGCCCTCTACTACGAGCTGTAAGCCTATGAGCCCCTTTGAGGAACTGCGAGATCAGAACACAGCCACTCTCGGGGAGTCTGAGTTCCCCAACCCGAGCAGCCTTAATAGCCGCCACCATGCCTATGAGGGTGGTGGAGGGCTTCCCCGCATTTCACTGTTCCTGCAAGAATTGCAGGATGTCTTGAGCCGTACAGGCCAAAGGGTCCACCTGGTGTGCCTCGCACCATGACAGGAACACCACCCTACCGATAGGAGTAGGCTGCCCTAGTTCAGGGCGCCCGAGCCCCTTGGAGGGTTGTGACTACCCGCTCTGGCAACCCCATAGCGAGGAACCCTGTCCTCTCAGGGGCCAGGCCCAGTGCTCGAGACCCCGGGGGAAGGGGTAGAACAGTGACCCCCATGCCTGAGACAGCAGGTCTCTCCTGACTGGAAGCTCCCATGGGGCTCCGTGCAGGAGAGGTGGAATGCCAGCTTAAATCATGTCATGTGGGGCCAGTTTGGGGCCAACAGAATCACTCTCCTGTTCTCCGCCTGAACTCTCCGAAGAAGAGGCGGGAGAAGGGAAGACATACAGTTGGCCCTGGGGCCATGGATGCGCCAGATCGACTGTCCCGAGATGGGGGTTGTCCCTACCCAGGGAGAAGAACAGAGGACAATGTGTCGTCTCCTTGGAGGCAAACAGATCTGCATCCACTGGACCAAACCGGCGACAGATCTCCGATACAACCTCGGGGTATAGCTTCCACTCCCCCGGGTCCAGACTTCCTCTGGACGGCCGGTCTGCTGCTGTGTTTCTAGAGCCTGGCACATGCACCGCTTTCAGAGACAGAACCTGGGGGTGCACCCACTGTCCAAAGCTTGTGTGCCTGCCGACACAGGAGGGGAGAGCCCAGGCTCCCCCTGCCTGTTGGCATAGGCTGCAGCTACGGAGACGTGGCATAAGGTGCATGAGTGCGAGGTGAACTGCTCTCAGCTCCAACACGTTTATGTGCTGACCTGTCCAGGGGCCAGTCCAGTGAACGCTGACACCCCAGCGTTCGTGAACTGCAATGTTGCCTGTGTGCTCCCACCAATGAAGGGCCACATGAAGCCTCCGGGTGACCGACACCTCGGTTGACAGAGACCTCTGAGGGCACAACCCCAAGCTCAGGAGACACCTCTGCACAGGTGACCTGTGCAGAAGTGCCAAGGGTACCACCTGAACGGCAGCTGCCATCAGGCCCATGAGACAGAGACACAGTCTCCAGCTGACCTTTGCTCTTAACCGGAACTGGGAGAGACAGGCCATCTGTGTCACCTGAGCGGGCTCCGACCTGCTTTTGTATGTGTTGAGGCGCACCCCTAAACCCTGGATGTGCTCCAGGCTTCTTTTAGCATGGACACATCCGGTAATTCAACACCTTGAGGCCCAGATGCCGAAGAGGTGCTAGGACAGCATCCATGCACCTCTTGAAAGTCCGAGGGGCAGAAGGGATACCAAAGGGGAGGACTCGAAACTCGTAGGTCCTGCCCTTGAACTCGAACCTCAGGAAGCGCCAGTGATTTTCCCAGATCCCTTTTTCTTTTGGTATCTGAAAATAGGCGTCTTTGAGGTCGCTTGTAGCGAACCCCTTGCCTTGGCTGACTGCCTGTATCACCCTCTGAACTGTCAGCATCTTGCATCTCAGGGGATGGAGATACTTGCTGAGCCCCCTGAGGACCGGGATTGGTCGGAGTCCCCCCGTCCCGTTTGGGGACAAGGAAATAATGGGAGTAAAACCCAGCTTGCCGGTCGCCCTGTTCCACCTCTCTTATGGCTCTCTTGGACAGGAGTGATGTCACCCCCACCTGCAACACTTCCCTGTGCTTCGGGTCCACCAATGTAGCCTGAGGAGCTAATTTTGCCAGAGGAGGACTGCACAGAATTGCAACCTGTATCCCTGGGTCATGGTGGAAAAACTCAGGGACTTGCATCCAGAGCTGCCCATGCCGCGTCTCGTGTCGAGGAGCAAGGGAATGGCCTAAAGGGTCTCTGACCTCGGCCACGCCCCCCTTTCTTTCTTGCCGCCGAGCCCTCTGCCTATGAAACGCCTCCAGCTGGGGTCTAATGTCCTCTGGACCCCACTGGGGCTGTGCAACAGGCCCTGGGGGGCACCCGACATCTCCCCAGCATCGTGCCGGGCTTCCCTGGCCTGTTGCGACATACTTACCTTTCCGGACAAACCATGGCAGAGGGCTGAACAGGAAACCGTAGAAGTGTGTCTCGGTCTTCCTGCTGCAGCCGGGACTGCGATAGCCAAAGGTGGCGCCTCACTGCTGCGACTACAGCCTGTAGCCGCGGACTACGTGTTCTGTACCCGCCAGAGCGGGACAGGAACACACACCCACACCGGTCAACGTTCGCCGCTGTAGCCGGTTTAACGGCACAGCTGACAAACTGCCTCTGGACGCGTTAGCGACACTCGCAATACGTCCTGGGAGCCCCGGTACCTTGGTCGACCGGATTAGCCGCCACGCGCACACCGGAGACCTTTACTTTCCGGGGGGCGGGGGCTCTTCCCTCTAAAAAGGTGAAGTCTGGCTTCCCTTGTGCGAAGAGGCATGATAAAACCATCCATGCGTGGCGCTGGGTCATTTTTAGCCCTCAATGCCTGGTCATATCCCAAGCATGGAACACACCTGTCATGCCCGTCCTCCATTGGCAAATTAACACTACAATCATTTTAAACAGGAATGGCCTGCAGTGTCTGCCATACTGACTGAACAAAGGAAAACAATTTTTTTTTCTTTTTTTTGTTCATCATTTTTTTTTTTTTTTCTTAAATCCAAAGAGTGCCTCTTTTTCACAGTCTCTGTCTTTATTTTATTTTATTTTATTTTCCCCAGAAATTAAACAACTCTCTAATACCCAGGACGTGATGTCACCAGATAGCCAGTTCCGTGATACCTTGACCCGGAAGCGGCACATGAGATTGTTTACATCTTTTTTTTTTTTTTTTTATGTCGGCTGCTACTGCCAGCAGCGTGTCTTTCCTCCCGGGACTCAGGTGCCAGCGCGGGGACGCCCGCCCAGCCCTGTGTGCTGGGGTTGCGTTCGGGAGAGAGATGGGAACTTCTCTTGACGGCTCTCTGCTTGCTGCGACTACAGCTGTAGCCGCGGACTATGTGTTCCGTACCCGCCGGAGCAGGACAGGAACACACACACCGGTGAACGTTCGCCGCTGTAGCCGATTTAACAGCACAGCTGACAAACTGCCTCTGGACGCGTTAGCGGCTCCCGCAATACGTCCTGGAAGCCCCGGTACCTCGGTCCTCCGGATTAGCCGCCACGCAGCACACCGGAGACCGGTTCTCCTTTCTCCCTTCTTTTTCACACACCGGTGAACGTTCGCCGCTGTAGCCGATTTAACGGCACAGCTGACAAACTGCCTCTGGACGCGTTAGCGGCTCCCGCAATATGTCCTGGAAGCCCCGGTACCTCGGTCATCCGGATTAGCCGCCACGCAGCACACCGGAGACCGGTTGTCCTTTCTCCCTTCCTTTTCACACACTGGTGAACGTTCGCCGCTGTAGCCGATTTAACGGCACAGCTGGCAAACTGCCTCTGGACGCGTTAGCGACTTTCACAATACGTCCTGGAAGCTCCGGTACCTCGGTCATCCGGATTAGCCGCCACGCAGCACACCGGAGACACGGTAACCAGACAGGGACAACAGCAGTCCGGGGAGACTGCCAGAGACAGACGCCCGCTCCTTACGCCAGGTAAGTGGACTCAATGCTGTAACCCTGATGTTCTGGTTTGAGTTAAGTTTTTGTCTGTATCACACGCTCTGCACCAAAGTGGAGATCAAAATGGCAATGATCCCATGCCAGCGCATGCGCTTTATAGACTAGCATCTGGGCGTGGCCAGCAGTGCCGGTGTGTCTTAAAAACTATCCACGTCACCTGACCCAGGTGAGATCATTCCCCATACATATGGAATATGTAAGCTGGAGAGATAGTCTCGACACAATAGAGAACATATAGTTCTCTAGTGGCCCAGCAAAGTCTATATGGACTCTTTGCCACGGTTCTTCAGGCCAGACCCACGGGTGTAATGGAGCCAACTGTGGGAGGTTTCTCAGTTTCCGGCAAGCAGAACATGACTTTGCTTTCTCCTCTATAGCTGCATCCAGACCTGGCCACCAGAAATAACTGCGTGCTATTTCTTTCATTCACACGACCCCACAGTGTACAGAGTGGAGCTCACCAAGCACTTTCTCTCTCAGCGGTGGTGGAATAATGACACAATAATAATGCCCCACAATAGGCATCCAGACTGGACCGAGAGCTTGTTTCTTCTCACCAGGTAAGGCTTCAAGCTCAGTGTCAATTCCCCTCTCCTCCCACAAGTGACGACATCCAAAACTTCAGACATGACTGGGTCTGTGCATGTGTGTTAACATGAGTTGAGGTTACTGGAGCAGCAGTCATATCCTTGAAGTAGAAGAGCTCAGCTCGTGTTGGTTCAGTGTGTGTGACAGGCAACGGAAGCCTTGAGAGCCCATCAGCATTGCCGTGCTGGTCCAACTTCTGTACTTAATGTCATACTGGTGGGCGGACAATAACAGAGCCCATCTCTGCATACAACTGGCTGCAAGCGAAGAAACAACTTTTCTTTGTCTCAGTGTGATGTCTGGGTCTTTTTATTTTTACAGGCGCATTCAATATGGCCTTTCTTACCACAGCTTCTGCAGACTAAGCCCTTAGACCAACACTCTGATGATTGATGCCCTGTTTTCCCACAATGGTAGCATGGCTTGCTAGCTGCTGCCTTGCTCTTGGGCTCAAGGGACAATTTATGCACTTGGGTTGATGCACTTCCATCGATGTACTTATCTCAATGGCCTTTTCCAGTGTTAGGTTAGCCTCGGTAAGCAGTCGTTTTTGAATAGCCTCACTGCGTAGACCACACACCAATCTGTCACATATGGTGTCATTGAGTGAAACTCCAAACTCACAATGCTCAGATAAGCGTTTCAGTGCTGCTACAAACTGTGCAACAGATTCATCATCTTCCTGATTCCTTTTATGGAATCTGAACCTCTCTGCAATAATCAGTGGCTTCGGAGAGTAGTGATTTCCTAATATTTTCACTTTTTGTTTATAGGACTTGTCTCATGGCTTGTCAGGTTGCACTAAACTGCGCAGCAGATTGAATATTTTTCCTCCCATAATGCTTAAGAAAGTTGGCACTACGACATTCCCTTTAATCTTGTTAGCCAGCACAAAATATTCAAATCTCTCAGTATAAGAACTCCGTTGTTCTGTGTTTTCCTCAAATGGTCCAATATTTCCAACCAGAGCAGCCATTTTCAAGCAACAGTCATTAAATTCCTCTGATTTCAGCAATTAGTCTTATCCTTATGCTTTTTCCTTCTTCTTTATTTTCTTTTGACTTACGGACCTTTTTTTTCTTGTGGTCGTGATGCTATTCTTCCCTTTCTTTTTATAGCCCCTTTAAATCTCCTTTCCACCGTGGAGATTCTTCCTTCTCCCCCCGCAGCAGCGCTGTCGTCTGTGTCAGTGCTTTCTCATCCACACTGCAGGCAGTAGGCACCATTGCCCCGCCACGTGTATATAGCGCAAGCTATATACACGCGGAAAAACTCGTTAAACTCTGACTTTCTACCAAAAATAACAAACACAACGCGAGAACGCATTACCTCGTCGCCAGTTTTGTTGTATACTCTTTCGTATTACAACTAATAATAAAGAAGACATGAGAGCAGGGAAAGTTGCACATGGACCTGTATTCCTGTTAGCTTCAACTCAGGGCTGATTACCATGACAACACAAGAACGGGGGCGTGACGTAGCCCAAAAAGGACAAACTTAGGATGTCAATACACAACAATAACTGAATCAAGTTTTTTAAAAAAAGACAACGGTAAATAGGGAGGTTTGGGAAAAGGTACAGGAACCTTGGAAGTGCAACCATTTTTATAGCATTGATGTGGCCAATCATAGAAAGGGGAAGCAACTTCCTGTTCCTAATGTTAGCTTTTAATTTGTCTAATTTGTCCAAGAAATCCAATTTCAGTAAAAGTTTGGGGTTTTTGGAAATTTTAAGTCTAAGGTAAGTAAGGTAGGTGGTAATCAACTTAAATGGGAGAGATTCCAAGAATGCAGGGCACAGATTATTCATCAGAGGCATGTGTTGGGACCTCACCAGGTCTTTGGGGACAATGAGCAGCCTGCAAGGCCAGGAGAGAGAGGCCTACATGTAAAATGAAAAGCCTGAACAAAGGAACAAAGACTAACCGCCAGTTCTTTGAAATCTCCCACCTGGGTGATAGGAACTGTGGGAAAGTTTCCCGTGACACGCCCACAGTCTCACCGGAGATATAAGTGGACTTGGACTTATGTAGCGCTTTTCTAGTCTTCCAACCACTCAAAGCGCTTTACACTACATGTCAGCATTCACCCATTCACACACACTGATGGCAGAGGCTACTAAGGTGCCAACTTTGCCCATCAGGATCTAATCTAAATACTCATTCACACACCGATGGCTATGCCTTCGGGAGCAATTTAGGTCTTGCTCAAGGACACATCGACATGTGACCCGGAGCAGCTGGGGATTGAACCACCGACCTTCCGATTGGTGGACAACCTGCTCTACCCTCTGAGCCACAGCCGCCCACAAAGCGGAGCACACCTACAAGGCGTCCCTTTCCATCGCAACTTTGTTTGCTTCAGGAGGTACCAACGCTGTAACGATCCCCTTTAAAACCTAGGCACAGTTCTTGACCTCGCTGGACAAGTTAAGTTACTGTTTGTGTTCATCTGACACTTAGATCCCTCATACCTGCAGAAGGAAGAAACGGACCCCCCGTTCTTCACGAAGGGAAAGACGACCGCCTTTTTCCTTCACTGAGTTGACTCTGGCTGCTTTCCCTCCGCTGCCACACGGAGAGTCAGCCCTGCTGTTCACCCGCTGACGAGCGTAATAACGGCCCGTTATTGCCCGAGCTTGCGCAACGCCGCCAGACCAATCAGCGGACGAAACACCCCCCACCCCAACACACACACACACACACACACACACACACACTCTTTCCTTTATGTTTGTTTGATTCTAATGTAGTGCTTTGAGCTGCTTTGTTTTCTGGGAGTATTGTGTATTGTTGGTTATTAATTACCATTGCTTGAGTACTACTGATTATTGATTGATGGTGTTAAGAGTGTTGTTGATTACTGATTGATATTGTTAAATTTAAATAAATTGGTTTTACTTTTAAATAGCAGTTGTCTTTGATCATTTGTGCATATGTGTTGTAATAACAGCTTATTGTGAGAGTCAGTGCTCGGATTCATCCTTCACTGTTCATCTCATAACTGTTAAGTAGTGTTAAAATACTGGCATTTGGAGGGAACAACCCTTTTTGAGACTATATTAACGTTTTGGTTATTGGTCCCTGATTCCAGGGTGGTGCCCTGTTTATTATTAATGTTTATTGATCATTTTTATTAATACTAATAATTCTATTGATATTATTAATTAATTTGCTAATAACCAAACCTGTTCCTACCAAATCCCTACACATGAATTCACTTTTATCACAATTAATTGTATATCCTGACAGTTTACTAAATGATTTAATGTAGTTCAGGAGGTTGGGAACTGAAACTACTGGATCAGATAAATAAATCATCAGCATATCAATTTTATACCATGGATACCTGGGTGGCTCCTGATTCCTATTGCAAGGGGTTCTAAAGCAATTTCAAAATGGAGGGGATAAAGGGGTCGCCCTGCCTTATGCCACGTTGCAAATCAATAGGCTGAGACTTATCTGTATCAGTGTGAACATAAGATACTGGACTGGAATAAATCATTTTGACCCCCTCTGTAAAGTTCTCTCCAAACCCAAATAGTTTTAGTGTCTCAAACATATAGGGCCATTCGATCTGATCAAATGCCTTTTGGGCATCAAGAGATAAGATTGCAACTTGTGTGTCCTTTTCATTTTCATTAATTGAATATAGAGTATTTAAAAGCAGACAAACATTACTAAATGAAAATCAGCCGGGAATAAATCCAGTCTGATCAGGATGTACAATTGTTGAGATATGATTACCCAATTTTGTGGCCAGGACTTTAGTTATTACCTTCTGATCACTATTAAGAAGAGCAATGGGTTTGTAACTTGCAGGGTTGGTCTCTTCCTTTCCCTTTTTTAGAAGCAAGCAAATATTTACTTCGTAAAGTGAGCTGGGGAGCCTCTTACTTTTCATTGAATCATTCATCATCCTTAACATAAGAGGGACTATTTTGCCATGGAACGCCCTGTAGAATTCGCTTCCAAAGCCATCCGGGCCTGCTGCTTTACCAGAGAGAAAAGCTCGAATAGCATCCAAAAGGTCAGTATCAGAGACAGAGGTGTCCATATCATCTCTTGCAGCACCATCTAGTTGGGTAATATCTAGGTTATCAAAAAAGTTACAAAAATCTGCTTCAGTGGCCTTTATTTTGCTGGAATATAGTTCCTTATAAAAGTCTCTGAAGCAAGCATTTATTTCCTTTGGGTTAGTAACCGGTTTACCTGATTTAACTTTAATCTTATGGATGGCTGCACACCTCTAAGTTGACTTGCTAATAATTTCTCTGGTTTATCTCCGAGTTCAAAATGTTTCTGTTTAAGTTTTAGTAGAAGGCTGCTGACGCGTTTGCTGGTGATAGTATTATATTCATATTTCAGCTTTAAAATCTTATTGTATTCGGACTGTAAGAGAGAGGATATATAAGCCTTTTCAAGTACTGGAAGCATTTTTTCAATATCCATAAGACGACTGTTAAGTTCTTTTTTTTTAGATGATTCGAAAGAGATAATGTGGCTCCTTAGTACGACCTTAAAGGCCTCCCACAGAGTAGAATCAGAGACCTCCCCATTTTCATCGGTGGCAATAAACTCATCTATACATGCAGTCATATGCTCCATGAAAGAGTGGTCTTCAAGGAGGAGAGGATTCAAACGCCAGCTGAACTTTTGTTTGGACAGAATATTTTTAAGTTCAAGTGAGATCGGGCTATGATCGGATATCAAAATGTTATGATAGGTAGAATTGGTAATGCTGGGTAGTAATTCAGAAGATATGAGAAAATAGTCAATCCTAGTGTAAAACTTATGGACATGAGAGTAATAAGAAAAATCTTTGTCTGTAGGATGTTGTAGTCTACCATGTTCCTTGTTTTAATAAAGTCATTCAAAGTTTGCCATGGCAGGAGGTAATTTCGTTGAGAGTCTATCTAAAATCGGATCCAGATAACAATTAAAGTCACCTCCGATAATGACAGTGTGGCTAGAAGCTAGTAACATATCAAAAGCCTTAAGAAAGAAATCAGGATTGTCAATATTTGGGCCATATATATTAAGCATTGTTATTTGAAGAGAATTTATGTGACCTGAAATCATTAGGTACCTGCCATATGGGTCTGCCGTCATAGTGTCAAGGCGAAATGGAATATTTTTACAAACAAGAATAGCAACACCTCTGGCCTTGCGAGTAAAAGGTGCTTGAAAAACCTGAGAAATCCAGTTTGCTCTATAGTCTGTGCTGTTCATTTGCATTAATATGCGTTTCCTGAGAGGAAGAATATCTGGCTTGAACAATTTGAGATGTGAGAAAACGCAACCCCTTTTAATTACATGACCTAGACCAGGGTTCCCCAATTAGTTTTCCCTAAGGGCCAAATTATGTCAATCATGCCAAACCAAGGGCCAAAACATCTGTTTTTTCCCCATTACGCCAGTAAAAGCTGTTTTAAGTGCAAATGTTGTTTTTGCTGCTGTTACCATTATTATTAGGGCCCGAGCACTGACAACGTCAGGCCAGCAAAGGCCCTCTTGAAACTGAACGAATTATTATTATCCTTTTTTTCCGGAATTAATCGCCTTTTTGAGGCCTTTGCCATGCCCCAAAAGTTGGTAACCTTCGCATACTTTAAAATTTGATATTTTAAGGGTTTCGGGTTTGGGTGTTGCAAAATGGCTCGCTAGCGCCCCCTAGAAAGTTGAAAAAGTTGACCCCCGCGCTCCGGTTTCACCTACATGTATGAAATTTGGCAGATAGATGTAACATGTGAAGACAAACAAAAATGCCTCTGGGAGGTATGCCCAAAACTCAACAGGAAGTCAGCCATCTTGAATTTAATATGCGATTTTCACCCATTTTTGGCGTTTTATAGGTCGTGTACTTTAACGAAGTCCTCCTAGAGGTTTAATCAGATCGACTTGAAATTTGGTCAGGACCATCTTTAGACCTTGAGGATGACAAGTTATCAAAATGGTGAGTTTTCACTGAACGACCTGACCGTGGCATGGCAGCCATTTTGAGCCATTCGCCATGAAACAGGAAGTTGTTGTAACTCAACTGTACATAGTCCGATCTGCCCCAAATTTCTCAGGCATGATGAGGGTCCAGTCCCGAGGACATGTTCATGCAAAAATATACTCATAGCCCCGCTCCAAGACGTTAGCCATGCCCCCTTTCATAACTCATGAACCATTTTTCGTAGAGTCTTGTGGGAGGTAGCATATCACTCAGCAGAGAGTTCCTGTTTCATTGGTGAAGGCTATCCCCGCCCCCAACATTTAGCCACGCCCCCTTTTCATAACTCATGAACCGTTTGTTGTAGCGTCTTGATGGAGGTGTCATATCACTCAGCAAAGAGTTCTTGATTCATTAGTGAAGGTTATCCCCGCCCCCTACACATTAGCCCCGCCCCCTTTCATAACTCATGAACCATTTGTGCTAGACTCTTGTGGGAGGTGTCATATCCGTCAGCAGAGAGTGCCTGTTAAGTTGGTATTGTTATCCCCGCCCCCTACACATAAGCCCCGCCCCTTTCATAACTCGTGAACCGTTTGTCGTAGAGTCTTGTGGGAGGTGTCATGGCGCTCGTCAGAGTGTCGGTTTCACCGTGCCCGGTCGCGTCAGTCAGCATCCCGCCAATACCCCGACACGTGCGGAGGGGCGAGGGCCCATTCATCGCTGCTTTAATTATTATTATTATTATTATTATTATTATAAGTACTATTAGTACTAGTGGTTGTAGTAATAATTTAGGCCTGGGATTCTCAAAGCCTGTGTTGAGGGTCTCATAAGAAAAAACTAACACACACACACACACACACACACTGAGACAGGAAGACAGGGAAGACAAACAGAGATTTTCAGTGTTCTTTTTAATTGAGCTCTGTTGCATTTGTAGTATGAAAAGTGTTATACAAATTAAATTATTAGTATTATTGTTGTTGTTGAAATTATTGTGTTATTATTATAATATACCACAATAAGATTGACAAATGGACAAAAATAAATAAGATGTTCACTCACCAATCAGTGTGAGAAGGGACATCGACTCGTTAAAAACAATTTCCCCAGTCGTGCGCCCAGGGAGAGAAAGCAAACAGAGCAGCTCCTCCCGAAAGATCTTCCCATCAAAAAATCTTGCAAACACGGATAGCTGTTCCATATCAGTTCGGTTAAAGGACAAGTTGATGGCTAGTGATATGGCTTCTGCTCTCTTTAAATCCCTGAGTAGAGTTGAAAAACATTCCTCCCATAAAATTAAAAAATGTCTTCCTAGCCTTAGCAAGGTTCCATGAAACAAGCAACGATGCCGCTGTTGCGCTCTCTTGCGCCGCCATTGATTTACAGACAGTAGAAGCAGAGTGCTTGTACAGTATGATGTTGTCATATTTGCAATTTTTCTTTTGCAATTATCTGATTTTGTAGGGTAGTTGGCATTAAAACTGACAGCATGCAGAGTGTGGAAGTGCCGCTTGAGATTGTCTGCTTTGCAGACAGCTACGGTCTGCATGCATATCAAGCATGTTGGTTTAGCATTAGGATGGTCCGGTAAAATAAAACAAAACTAATCAGTCCAGTGAGATGTGAACTGACGGTTTTCCTGGTCTACTTTGCACTTTTTTCTCGCAGCAGGCCATGTTGTTTTTGGTTTGATTTTCGGTGACTTACTGGCAATAATTTGTTCAGATGACAGGCGGTTTCGCTGGAGAGTGGTGGGGTATTCCATTGCCATGGAGAGCAGAGCACGCATTTAAGTAGTTAGGTTTGGCGCGCTCGGTGTAGTGTCAAGTGTACAGTGTGGGATGAGGTCAAATATGCTAATGCTAATATGCACGTACCAAAGGCATTTTCATCAGGATGGCTAACTTGGTGCACCTGTGGTGCATTTGAGCACGGAGTGGGATCGGATAGAAGGCAATATTATAGGGGGGTGCATTAGAGGCTGTGAGTGACAATCAGGACTCATCACATTCACTACTTTCACCCCGTTTTATCACAGGACTATCCCCCTCATGACACGCTGACAGTTTAGGAGTCCTGTAGAGAGTTTCCCTCAGAGGAAACGTATTGTTGTCTGGGTCTACGTACAATATTTTTAAAATTGTTTTGTCTCAGGCTATTATAATTAAAAATGTGGAGCTCAGACAACATTTTGTCCAGGATGGAGACACCGTCCGGGTGAAAGACTGACTGCGTCCTGAGGGAGTTATAAGAGGAGAGAAATGCCTGTTGATGCACAGAAGGAACTGTGTAGAATAATTAATCAACACGACACGTTTCATGTGTACATAAGCACGGAGGGTTCTGTGGTTCAAAACTACACTAAATGTAACCAGCTGATATCTGATGTGTCGGTGCGTAATTGTGGCGTGACCGAGTGCAACATCACTCTCTATATAGACTGCAGCGGTGCACTCTGCTGGCTCTCTATATACTTTTCTCAAATTAATTAATGAGTGGAACATGATAAACGTCTATGTAAGTATAATATTGTTATTTTAGTTGTAATGAAAACCGGGACAATTTGTCAGTGACTGTTTAAAACCGGAACATTTGAGTGTTTTACAGATATGTGTCGGGATTCGGGACACGTCAGCTTGAAACCGGGACAGTCCCAGACAAACCAGGACGTCTGGTCACTGTAATATAAAGACCATGCACTAATAACACACTTCAACAGACACATGAACATTTTTCCTGCCCACCCCCAAAGTGCTTCCCCAAACGAAGCACGGGACCAATAAACACACGTCTGGTGACTAGCTCCCAGAAGAACAGTAACAGGAGTAAATAAAACAAATTAACAGTCTCATATAAAGTCCAACTGAAATATATGAACAAAAGGGCATGTGTGCCATAGTAAATCCTCTGTATAAGCACACAAAGTGGCATCAAAAGACTTAGGATATGTTCCTTAAGTCAGTGTTCAGAAATTAATCTTAAACTGGCCCCTCGCCAGGAAGAGGAGGCTATGCTCTACCTTGAGCTCCCGCAGCGCGCTCAGCACCTCAATGAATTTGCGTTGTTGCCGCATCACATCTGGTGTGTAGACGGGAAAATAAGCACCTTGTTGCCTTTATACACCAGCTCTTGCTTCCTCCGGAGTCACAGTATTAGCTCCTTCTCCCGAAAGAAGTGGACCCGGGCGATGATAGTGCGGGGCTTGCCTCCCTCCGGAGCTGGCAGTTACAGGGTCCAATGTGCCCGGTCGATAATCACCGAAGAATGGAAGTTGTCATCTCCGAGAAGTTTCGGGATCAGGGCCTCGACAAATTCCGCTGGTCTACTCCCCTCCTCTCGTTCAGGTATGCCGACAATCTTAATATTGTTGCGGCGCGACCGGCCCTCGAGGTCATCCATCTTGAGCTTGAGTGCATTGTTTTCATTCAATGCCTTTTCCAAGCAGCTTAAACGGTTAACCTGCTCCAGCACCTGCTCCTCGACAGATTCAACGTTCTCTAGCTGCTCCTTTTGAGAGCTTTGTACCGTGTGATCCAACTTGTCAAACCTGGTGTTAATGTGTTTGAGGATCTTGTCAGAGACCTTATCCAAGAACAGCGGCAATGTGTCCACGTCGTCCTCGTCTTGGTTAGGCGACCCACCGTTACCATTAGCAGCTGGAGCTGGTCGGAGCGACATAACGTGTTTTGGCTTCTTATTGGGCATGTCGTAGCCAGAAGTTGACAAATTAAACCCTTACTGAGTCAGGGAAGTTCCCGAGGTTAAGAAAATGAGATATAAGACGGTCAAAATATTGATTTTAAAGCTTGGCACGGAGGAGCTTCTGGAAGCACACCTACTCCATGCACTGCTCACTCCTTTAAGTTTATATTTGAACAACAATAACCTAGTGTATGAACATTTTGTGTAAATACATGATATATTTGTTTTAGGTTATACTTTTATAAAAACAGGTGCTTTTAGTGCATGTCAGTGCATGTGAGTGTGCCCCACTGGCTCGTTCACAGCCACCACTCTGCACTACTCTCATACAGCAGTGACAGCTAATAACGCAGTCTCGACCGACGGCGCCATTGCAGAAGCAAATCACCCACCCTCTGGATCCCCCCTCAGGTTAACACTGTTAGCTCTGTCAGCAGTGTTACCGTTGTTTTCATGGTTAATGCTGTTAGTGCCGTTGGCGCTGTTAGCTGCAAGCCACCGGCTCAGTCGTTGCCATGTTGAGATCCGTGTGGAGGCAATAGAAATTCAAGCTGAGGTAGGTGAGATTGGAGCAAATATGATTAAAAAAAGTTATTTTCATAAATCGCTATATCGTGACAGTAGTACATGAAACAGGTAACCTGAAAAAAATCATGTGCCTCCGTGTCCTCCGGTGCTCCTAACGGCATCTGCAAGATTTCACAGATCGGAGAAAAACAAGCAGTCAGAGCTGATCTGAGGTCTGCTGGCAAGTTTCCATCTATGAGAGCCGGCTGTCAATCACTCGCGAACTCACGACAAAACGGTCAAACTAGGCAGCGCTGATCAAATATGAATCAATATTCTGTTACGTTAATGCCTATTTCTCTCCTCGAATGTTTTCAGAATCATCTTGTAGTGCACGGTTTAGCTGTAAAATGAGAAAGTTTGTGAAATCTGCTGAAGGAACGCCAAGTTCTGGTCACATGACTGGAGCACAGCCAATAGGAGCGCTCTCTCAATGAAATGACCTGTGATTGGTCAAAGTCTCCCGTCACAGGTTTAGATGTTCTAAAGCCTGAAAACAGAGCCATGAGGAGGAGCAGAAGTCTAGTTTTCTCTCTGAACACTTGAATTACAATATGCTGAAAGGTTATTATGGAATTTCTGCCCAATGATGCCAAAATATACTGACTACTGCCACTTTAAGGGTGGGGGAAAAAAATCAATTCACCTACGTATAGCAATTATTTCTTTATTTTTTACGATTTTGATTTGATTTGATTTTTTAATGCCAGCCAGCTGTTATCGCATTGGTTGGGCACACTGATTCCCCACCGTCCCCATGCTTTTTTTACAGAAAAAAAAGACATTTCGTTCATTTTGGCGTATCAGCAGTTTTCAATAGATAGTCAGACGACGGATGCTATAAACTGACAGTGGATGCAGCATGTGTCATATTTCTCACACAAGTTGATGAGAGAGAGTTGACAGACCGAGAGATGGCAGAGGATTTGGTGTTGAAGCGAAAAGGAAACGCGCCTATTTAGCAATATTTCAAATTTAAACCCAATGCTATGAGGGAACCATAATGTTAATGATAGTGATGGGAATTTAGGCTCTTTTTAATGAGCCACATCATTTGGCTCAGCTCACCAAGAAGAGCCGGCTCTTTCGGCTCCCAAACGGCTCTTCATTTGACCATTTCTGCCCTTTATAATTCATCCAAATTTAGCACTGTTTTGACCTATGATTAGTATGTGTGCACATATATCACTTAAATTCTTCAATATAATTATACTAAACTTTATCATTTCCAGAATACCATAATTTTACATGCTGCTTCGTTTACGCGCACCACACTCCTCTCTCTTTCTCTCCTCCTCTCCCTCCTGCTCTGTACCTGTAGACCATCAGCACGCCGCCCACCCCCGCCCCTCCCTGCTTGATGGAATGATCCTTGTCTGTCATCACCTGATTGGTCGCACGGACCACAATAACACAACATTCAGTCACAGTCAATGCGGCGGAGTGCACGTGGCGCGGAGAAGATCATCCTATCATTCTGCCTTGAATTAATAAAAAAAGAAAAGACGTCTCTTGGACGGGATCCAACTCACAACGTTCACTTAAAAGAGCCGGCTTGTTCGCAACCGACACTTCCCTAGTTAATGAGGCAATCGCCGTGCGGAGGATGGAGGGGTCACAGCCGGTATGCACGGCGCAGCGGTGCCAGGTAACGTTAGACCCCTGCGGCCCCGCAGCAAAAGCTGGACCGGAGAGGTCAGCCACACCGCTACCCGACGGTAAAGATCAGAGTCAGCGCGCTACGCATATTGACCGTCATCTTTTCTTGTAAAATGTCCGGTGTAATCAGTAACACCGGTGTTTTCAAAAGTTTATTAATCGGTGAGAAAATTTCCTCACCGTCACATCCTTAGCGGTAACGTGCAGTCAAGCCAGCTCTCGCTCTCATCTCCGTGGTCAAATCAGCCGACGCTACAACTGTAGAGCACCCATATACTGACATTTATGTTAAATGCATTCAAACGGCCCCGATGGAGCTGACCATGGATGGATAAAGAGAACGGAGCTGATGGGAGAGCTAGAGATGGATTTGAGGAAGTTAGCGGAAGTATACAGGTGTGACTAAATCGGGTTTTCAAAATAAGATGTCAGCAAAGGAAACTGTATATACATACATATATAGAAATAAGATTGATTGATTATATTCACCACAAGTATAAAACATTACATGTCCTATATCATTTTGTGTAAATTTGTCTTTATTCTTTGATTTTTGAGTTGCTGAGAAAAAAAATAATAAATAATGCCTGACAAAGACTGATATATTTGACTACAGGACATCTCTGACTACATACATGCTGAAAATCAAACATTTTTTTGGTATTAATTTAGATATTTTCCAAAGTAAAAGTCCCTAGAAGTGTATGATTTAACTTTTTCCCATGGTCTAGTGTTAAAAAAGTTAATAAAAATCACAATAAATTGTGATATCGAATCACAACACTTGTAAAATCACAATACAAAAAAATTTAATCGGCACCGATCGTGTTAGTGTTGAATCGGAAGATAGGTGTATTGTCCCAGCCCTAATAGAAATGCTCCCAAATCTATTTGGAAGAAACCCTATTTTGGTCTTTTTGCAGAAATAAACCACCAACTCTATTTGTAAGAAAGATAAACACAATCTCAGAAAATACATAAAAAAAGGGGAAATAAATAATCCAGAACAAATAATAAAAACAGAGGAACAGCCAAAGTAATAAAAGCAGATGAATTGAAATCACCATGCTCTTTCTAAAGCTGGCGACAATCCTCAGCAAACCAAATTTGAGGTATTTCTCATGCTGTTCTGACATTAGTCACCGGCCTCCCTCGGGGAAATTCTGCAGCAGTGTCACCGAATTACCATAGAATGCACTCTCTGTGTTGCAAGAAAATCCTACAGCGGCTTCTACAGCGACGGTAACTGCGGCTAAATGTAGGACAAACGTTAACGTGTGTTGGACAGAGCTGCATAAATGGGATGTATTATTAATTCTCACATGGCCAGCCTTTTAAATGTTTCCTGAAAGCTTGTGCTGGAGTGATACAATCTGACATCTGCGAGTGCACTTGGTAAATGTCTTGCAGTCACGTCATTTTGCTCTGTTCGAGGCACTTCGGTCACTGCTGCTGCATTGACTTGTGTGATATTACTGGAGTTTGGTTTGATAAAAACATTGATATTAGGCCTAATTAGTGAGGACGTCTCTATCTGATCGTGCTGAGGCAATATGGGCCTGTACTGTAGTATATTAATCTCTCCTTATGGGCAACATGTTATGCAGCACACATGTTAATGATGGATTATGGATGAGCAACACATGGTACTGTAAACTGTGCATTTACATTTCACATCATTACTGTCAGGTGAAAACTTTGCAACTCCAGTTAAAGAGAGCCAGATTTGACTTTATTTGTTTTAAGAACTCAGTCTCTGGATGTATACTAGGGGTGTAACGATTCATCTACTACATCGATGTATCGATTTATATTCCTACGATACAACTACATCGATAGGTACTCAGCAAGTTGTCCTTCACGGGAGACGTATATCGATATAAAATCGATTTGAAACGCAAAAATCGATTGTATCGATATTAAGGATTTGCACCTTGTATTTAAGGACAAACATTATATGAAAGTGTTTTTAAGCACTTGTATTAGTAAAGAAATGTTCAACGTTACTCCGGTTCTCCAGACATGCGTCAGCTCTGCCCTCTGCAGCATTAGCGCGCATCCATGGCGTGCATGCAGACGAACGGAGCACTTGACTCCTCCTCTCTCACCTGGTAACGGCTGGAGGGAGATGAGCAGTGCTCTGCTTGAGACGAGGGCGGCTTCACCCACAGGAGCTTTCCCCGTGCGCTGTCGGTTTTTCATTTCGAGAAATGACTTTCCTTTTCCCCGTTATGATATCTACTGTATGTAAACGCAGCATCAGCCTCACGTATCCAGCCGGAGAGCAGACGGTCCGAGAGGCAATGTATCACGACGGGAGTAAAGTAAAAAACAAAACAGAAATTCAACTAACGTCAGTCTAAAGTAGTTTTAAAATTAAATGTTGTTCCAGATGTTTTCATATATGAAAAGACCCCAAATGGTCACTGTAGGTGGACTATTTGATGACTATAAGCAGATTATTTAAACAGGGTTTGTATAGGAATGATTATTGTCCCAAGCTGTTTGATCACTATCAGCTGTCGATCTCTGTATTATTGATCTACTGTTTATATTGAAAATGAGGACAGAAGCAACAGGTTAAACCACTGATCATTTAACTTGAAGAGAAGTTGGATTATTATATTTTGTGTCAAATATTGCACTGCCTTGTATCTTGAGAACTGAAGCAGCAGGTCCTGCAGTTGCACTTTTTATTATTTTCAAATAAACAGTGTATTTATTTGACATTAATCGTTGTTTACTTGTTTATATCCATAATTAATTCATCCCTGATTCCCTTACAAGAAAAACTTTGAGAATTCCTGACCTGCACTGTCCAGTATCCAGCTATTTATTTCAGTCTCACTGACTGAATTTTTGGCGAAAAAAGTTACTGTATTGATTTCAAATCATTGAATCGTATCGTATCGCTCTAGATGAGCCAAATATCGTCCTGAATCATATCGGAACCATGGAAATCGTATCGTATCGTTGTAAAAACGTATCGTTACACCCCTAATGTATACCTTAACCTTAAAGGGTCACTCCACCAATTTTATATATGAGGTTCAGTTTACTTGTCACAAGCAGCACTAAGTGTGGGGTTTGAAAGACATGGACATTCAGGAGGCACCATTAGGAGGCGTCAAGGATCTAATGAAAGAAGCCGTTGAGATGCATTATGGGAAATACATAGTTTTTGGAGCTTTACTACAAGTCAGAATATCTTGACCGCTGCTGCTTCAATTTAATTTTTTGGTAATCTGTGTCTGAGTTCTCCATCTTTGTGGCGGTACAAATAGGGATGCTAATTTTGAAAAAGATTCTTAACCGATAACCGACCCTCGTTAACCAATCATTAACCGTTAACCGACAAGATTAGTGCCTCGCATGCAGCGGTGCGCCAGCTGCAGTGTATGAACACAACAGACAACTGAGTCTCCAGTTCAGCATCAGGAAAGCTACTGTAGCAGCAACGATGCTGCGTGTAGTGTCACGGACATGCAGCCACGTTCCCAGTATGAGTCTCCACCGCACATTTAGTTTAGTTTAGCAGGTTGTCAGCTGTGTGTCTGCCCGGCGGAACGACACTCTGTCTGCCCTGATTAATGATTGCAGTTGTCCAACAAACAGAGTGTTTTTGTGCTATGTTAGCATCTGTAGCTCTGCTGGTAGCTTCGTGCTCGCCGCTGCTCTGTCATTGTGGCGTTACATTTGTGAGTGTCTGACAGACCGTGTGTGTGTGGCAGCGGGGAGTGTGGGTTTGTCGGAGGCGTTACAGCTGTGGACGTATGTGTAGCAGACAGTGTGTGTACAGTTTATTTGTCGGTGGATAAATGCTACAACTCACACCGCTCAAGCGGAGCAAACTTCCTGTATCTTGCAACACCGGCTCAGTCTCTCTTAAGGTGCATGCTCTCACCAGCTTTTCTCCATAAAGAGACGAGCTGCTCCTCTGAGTTTTTCCTCAGCTTTTTAATTAATTATTAATATTTCTTTTAACCGTTTAACCGATAGTGTTAATCGGTTAAAATGCTTAATGTTGGTTAACGATTAAACGGTAAATTATTAACATCCCTAGGTACAACGTTAAATTGCTGGAGTAACCCTTTAAATACAATGAAGGAATTTGTTTGTGGTGCTCACATCACTGAAAAACTTTTTTCATAATCATCATCTCTTTTATTTCATTAGTGTAGAATCACCTGAAACTAAGAACCGTTGTGTTTTCATTAGCTTAGAATGAGCCCTTCATATCTACATAGAGTCCTCTACACGGAGTCCGCCATGTTGCTCAAACCAGACACTGGTTCTAGAGAGAGCGTTTAGCGTTTTTACATTACCTGAAGGCCACCGTAGTTCTCTGACACGCTTGTGAAACTGCGGTAACGTGAGCCGCAAAACCATGGTACCGCCAACCGCCGTCTGACCTCCGTTGCTCCTAAAGTAATGTTATTATGGTAAGAACGGCGTTACCACGGTTTTGCACTTGGTGGCTCATGTTACCACAGTCTTGAAAAGGGAGGAGTGAGCGGAGGGGTACTCAGTTGGTTGCAATTTGTAACCATGCCACTAGATGCCGCCAAAGACTACACACTGTACCTTTAATTTAAGCTGAAGTATCCCAGGTTTGTTTGTGGGTTGAAAAATTTCTCTGACGGTTTTACAAAAACACTTTATTGTACCACCCCCTCTATTTAGTATTAATAAGCAGTTTATAAATAATAATTAATGGTTTATAACACAGCTGGGATTGGCTACAGCCCCCCCGCTACTCTGAATAGGATAAGCTGTTACAGATAATGGATGGATGGTTTATAACACATTATAATGTCGTTTTGAGCGGATAAGGATGCTTATTAAAAGTATTTAAAGGACAACTTCAGTATTTTTCAACCTGGACTCTCTTTTCCCATGTTTTTGTGTCTTAGTGACTAATGGGGACAACACTTTTTGAAAGTGGTCCAGTATTGAGGGAGAACGCTGCAGCCGTCAGTTGCTAAACAAGCTGTAATGTACCACTTGGGGCAACCTGGTACCGTCAGTTTACGTTCACTAAAAGTGCTTGTTTTTGCCACTGGCAGGCTCAGATTGTTAGTATAAGTGTCTGACAACATTATGGAAAGGACCCTCAGAAAAATGAAACCTTTTACTTACCTTTCGCTTCCTGTTTGTTACAGAGTCATGTGACTTGTTGCCGTAAGACAACCGTGGAAATGTGAGTGAAAGTTAGAGAGAGGAGTGCCACGGGACACCGGTGTTGTCACAGTTTGTTGTATTGAACTACTGGAAGCGTAGCTTAGTG
The DNA here is from genome assembly GCA_916701665.1 of Sebastiscus tertius. Taxonomy (NCBI): domain Eukaryota; kingdom Metazoa; phylum Chordata; class Actinopteri; order Perciformes; family Sebastidae; genus Sebastiscus; species Sebastiscus tertius. The sequence continues at coordinate 8,898 of CAKAOH010041988.1, read as the reverse complement.
TTATCTAAAAGATTTTCAATGAGCCTGTCGGTGGCAAAAACAAGCACTTTTAGTGGACGTAAAATGACCAGGTTGCCTCAAGTGATTACATTCCAGCCTGTTTAGTGGCTGGCGGCTGCACCGTTCTCCCTACTGGACCAATTACAAATAGGGTTGTCCCCATTAATCACTTAGACAAAAAAACATTAGAAAATAGGTTGAAAAATACCACAGTTACCCTTTAAAGTTATTTAAAGTATATGACAACTTTAGCTGAAACGATTAGTTGATCAAAATACAATAAACTGACAATAAATTTGATAATTGATTAATTGTGTACAAATATTTTAAAGCAAAAATGCCAAAAACTCACTCTGCCAACAGCCAAACGCTGTGAACGCTGCCATCTACTTCTTCATCCAGCAGTGCTTCGACGTCTTTGATGGCCTGATTCAGAGTGCCAGGCTGAGGAGACAGAAATGCACGGGTGTCACTTTCTAATTTTCCTTTGTGACAATCACAACGTGTGACAGAAAGCTTAAGGGGTAATCTTTGAGGCAGATGCACAGCTGGGACTGGTACTCCAACAAAATGTCAGCGCGTCTGTGTGTCAAACAAAATGACAATAAACAAAAACACGAAGCCCCTGCATATGAAAATGACTGCAAATGAAGAAAGCTGAGCGTGCAGCTTCTGTGTATGAATCTGAGCTACTCAGATATTTGGAGACACAAGAGAAAGATTCAGTACATAATACACTACACATCCAATGTGTCAGCTACGAGCATTTCTGTTTTCCAATGCAATCCACACTCAAACTCTCACTTCTATAACATGGGATTCTATCCTTCCACATTGTATTGTTTCAGGAGGTTAGTTTAGTTTATTTAGTTTAGGAGTTCATACTGAGGGCTCCTGACAGTCTTACTGCATTATATACATATCAAATAGCAAATACATATTCAAAGTATTAAAACTAAAAGTAAATATTATGCAGAACAGCCCATCACCAAGTCTGAAAGACACTTCTTCCTCCGCAGGCTGCAGAGGTTCAACATGGACTCCAGGATACTCTGTAACTTCTACAGGTGCACCATCGAGAGTATCCTGACCGGCTGCATCACCGCTTAGTATGGCAGTTGCACCGCCCTCAACCATAAGGCTCTACAGAAGGTGGTGAAAACTGCACAGCACATCACCAGGACGGAGCTTTCATCCAGCAGGCTAACACTTTTCACGCCATATTTCGGAATTTCAAGCTAAAGGTTGCAACGATGTGACATTTCCAAAACTGGCAGAATTGTTTAGTTTACCCAGCATATAATGGCAGCACAAAGTTCCCTGTTGTCAAGTGGAAAATGTTAGAATCTTTACCCTCAAAATGAAGAACCTCCTGATCTTAAACTGGTCCAGAGATGACTCCACAGAGTCACTGTGCTGGGGGTGGGCCTCTCCGACCTCCGCTGCCCGCTCCTCTGTGCCCTCTGTGGGGGCAGCAGGCTGAGTGTCCTCCATACCGCCGAGAGGAGAGTTGAGCTGCTGCTGCTGCTGCTGCTGCTGCTCACTTGGCAGCGCTCCTTCCTCCTCAGCTGCTTCTGCTATGATGACACCTCTCTCAAGATTAACAACACTTATATGTAGCTGTTTATCAAGTTAAAGACGGCCCACTTAAGACAGCTTCTTTCGGTATATTTTGACTCCACTTTGACAGGTCAATCTCTCCCTCAGGTAACATTAAACCACTTCCCCAGTATCAAAACATAAGTCACTCCACACATATTTACTCCCTAAATCCCTTTGAGTCAACATTTCAAAGTGAAAGTAATAACATTAACATTACTTATGTAATAACATAAGCGACATTGTCGATGTCGCAGAAGTTGTTGAAAGTTTCGCTAGTCCTAGATAGAGAGGCAGGACAGGTGCATAACTTCCTTGTTCCTAACAAGGCCTATGGAAAGGAGACTGGGTCACGGGCGGACATGGGTCTTGGGGTATAGGGTATAACTGAAGCTGCGGTCATGCGTGGCGATCGGCTCATATTTCGGCGAGTGCAGGCCAGATTTTACTGCGCATGAATAAAATCCCCAAAGATATAACTCGCGTTGATGACGTGTTGATGACCCATGATGTAGCTCCCTTTCCATAGGCCTTGGTTCCTATTCCTAACGTTTGTTTGAATGGGCGTGCACAGCAGCAGCGGGGCCAAGCAGGAAAGTTTCATCTCAGCCCAGCAATCAGGCCTTTCACTGCTCTCATGTGATTTACCGGACAAACCCTGCACACCTGCTATTGCACCTGTATGTACACTAGGTGTGCAGGGCCGGCTCTAGCCCTTTTGGTGCCCAGGGCAAAATTCGGATTTGGATCCCCCCCGCACTGCTCTAGCATACTTGCCAACCTTGAGACCTCAAAAATAGAGAGGATTTCTAAATCAAAACGGGGGGTCTGCGAGTCCTCCTCCAAAAAAATCTTTGTTTTCTGCATTCTGGCAGAGTACACCGCAACAGAATTTTTAATCTTAAATACTTTACTAATAATTAAATACTAATTTTACTTTTAATTCTCAGGAAAGAATCCAGAATAATTCGCCCCTCTGGTGTGAACTTGTGTAAATCAGTAATCAATCAATCAATAGATCAATAAACTATTGTTCATCAGTTTTCATTAACTCATTCATTTGTTGCCCCTGCTTGATTATTTTTCTCTTTTAACGTGGTGGACACACATCAAATGTCAGGAGCACGTGACAGCTGCGTGGCGTGTTGTTTTTTATTTCGGCGTCCCTGTTAACAGGTTAGAGCAGCCACACTGCCCGCATGAGTCGGCGTCTATTTTATAGAATAGAGGTCTCGCCTATTTTTCACGAAACCGTGCGCGTCTCAGCTGCGTCTCACAGCAGCAACAGACAGTGAAGGTGATCTATTGACTGTATACTAACTTCATACCAGCAAGATTACTACAGTTTCCATGTCTAGACATCTGTAGAATATGTTACAGATAGTGAAGGTGATCTATTGACAGTATATTGACATCATATCAGCTACATTACTACAGTTTCCATGTCTAGACATCTGTAGAATATGTCACAGACAGTGAAGGTGATCTATTGACTGTATATTAACTTCATACCAGCAAGACTTTACTACAGTTTTGATGTCTATCTGTAGAATATGTTACGGAGATGAAAAAGACTTATTTTGAAATCAACACTTCCTGCTTTCCTTTCAAAATAAAAGCCCTCAGGTGTTTTTTCTATACACAGTATTCCTTCATTTGTTAACACAAGGCTTTTATTCTGAAATATGAGCAGTCAGTGCTGTTGAACACACAGTCACTTTGAGAGCTCCATGAATTGATAATGTTTGGGGTTTAAATCAACAATTCCTTCTTTAATTTTGAAATAAAAGCCCTCAAGCGTTTTTTCTTTGCACAGAATTCTTTCATTTGTTAACACAAGGCTTTTATGCTGAAATATGTGCCAGACAGTGTTCTAGAACATGAAGTGACTTGGAGAGTTCCATGAATGAATATAGTATGGAGTTTTAATTGTGGATTATTACTATTATTTACTAATTACCACACGTTTCTTAACCTTTCTCTGTCTAAAATAAATATAAATCACATTTATCATGAAGTTAAATGGCCATTAAAAGGCAAACTCTATGTAGAAAGAAAGGGCTGACAGCAGCAGCAGAAATGCAGCAGACACGCAGCTAGTGTGAACACCAGACGCAGCCACCACGCACTCTTGACGTTGGATATGTGCCCCACGGCTAATACTCTCTATTTCTCACTCCATCTCTCATTCACTGAAAGCCCTTTTAGATACAACGGGACAACACTCTGAAACCTATTATTTCCAATGGCTTGTGCTACACCATGGCAGCTTTTCACTGCGCCAAGTAAAGCCCAACTTCGGTAACTGCGCATTGTGGTGCACGGTGAGCGCTGCTCAAACCGAGTTGAGTTTTCAGGTGAGAAAATTTGTCAAAATCGGGAGAAATATAGGAGAATTTTGACCCCGGGAGGAAACCGAGAGAGGGCGAAGAAAAACTGGACTCTCATGGGAAAATCGGGTGCGTTGGCAAGTGTGTGCTCTAGGGTTCTGGGGGGTTGAACCCTAACCCTAGTCCCGTAAACCGCAACACACATCAGACATCACAATGATTTTTAGACAAAAATTAAGATTTTTATTTTCAGAAATAACTGTATTTATTATAATATACATAAACAATTGGTCCCTGATATTGTTGGCTTAAAATTGTTTAGTCAGTATCACTACAACAAGAGTGACAGGGGTGAAAAGTTCTTTCTTTTAATTAATTTTTTTTAAAGGGTGACCAGCACCCTACAAAAGCTGGCGCCCTCGGCGACGGTCTATATGGCCTATGCCTTAAGCCGGCCCTTCTGGTTTGAGACTGGTTCCATAGGCCTACTGTACTGAATTACGATCATCTCAGTTTTGATGTATTTATGAACGTTGTGAGACTGTTTAAGGGCTTTAACTCCATGCACATAGTCCTCATTTCACTTTTTCATTGTGTTTGTGTGGGGGTGCATTTTGTGGCTTATAGTGACCCCAGACTTGTTCCAAGGTGCATGACCAGATTGACCTGTTTGGATGGATGGATGGATTATGTTTTTGTGTGCCAGTCTGTTTGATTAAACTCAACTTTACATGTACAATGTGAGCACAATATAAGCTAAAATAAAGTCACGGCATATACAGTAGAGCATCCCTACAAGACAGGGCCACAAGATTAGGTAATGCAGGACCGATCACCACCATTGTTAATCTACTGTGAATCTAATTTCTTGACATATTGGCAATTAATCAAATTACATACAACCAGGTGACACACAGTATCAGGGGTCCAGGAGCAGCTGCCATCTGTCCTTGCCATTGTTCCCCGGACCTAGAAGCCATGCCAGTCCTATGTAGACCCTTTTATCTGCCACAGGAGCTAAGTAGTAGTCATTATCATGGCTGTCTACATCCCACCAGATGCTAACATTAGTAGCGCTCTTGCCCACCTACTCAGTACTATAAACAAACAGCAGCTGGCCCATCCTGACAGTATTTTTATTATTGCCAGTGATTTCAATCAAGCATGTTTAAGGACAGTAATCCCCACCTTCACTCAATATGTAAAGTGTAATACAAGGGGAAAAATACACTCGACCACGTATACTCCATTTATACCCCTCCCCCACCTTGGCTGGTCCTCTCTCTACTCCTCATCCCAGCATACAACCCCCCCAGAAAGAGATCAAAGCCAACAACAAAGACCATAAGGACTTGGCCTGAGGGTGCACTGTCCCAGCAACACGACTGCTTTTCTCAGACAGAGTGGAGCATGTTTGAACATCAGGACTTAGAGGAGCACACAGTGACTGTACTCTCTTACATCAGGTACTGTGCTGACAATGTCACTGTGGACAAGTGCATTCGAGTCTTCCCCAACCAGAAACCCTGGATGACGAGGGCAGTCCGGACACTTATTGATGACCACAACACCGCCTTCGGGTCAGGTGACAGAGCGCAGTACAGCACAGCCAGAGCAGACCTGAGGAGAGGCATCAAAGCTGCAAAGGTGGCCTACACCAGGAAAATAGAGGACCACTTCTCAGACGGCGACCCTCGGCAAGCTTGGCAGGGAATAAAGAACATCACTAACTACAAGGGCAACAACACCACGACTGATGACATGGACACCTCACTGGCAGAGGAGCTAAACAGCTTCTTGGCTCGCTTTGAGGTAAACTGGCCAACCACAGTCACACTACACTCATCATCCTCCAGCACCCACACACTCACACTGCAGGAACACCAAGTGAGACGTGTACTCCGGTCGGTGAACCCGAGGAAAGCTGCTGGTATGGATGGGGTGCCTGGGAAAGTGCTAAAAGCATGGGCCTACCAGCTCTCAGGGGTCTTTACCAATATCTACAAACTTTCCCTAATGCCCGGTTCAGACTACATGATATCAGCCCCATTATAGCCCGACACAGCCGTCGTAGGGTGTTGACTTGGATCGGGAACGATAAATGAGTGTCGTGTGCGACAATCAATCATTTTATCTCATCTAGTGTGTCATAGAACACGACAACCGACACCACGTCTGGGACGCTTCACGACGCCCCGACAGAAAGTCTAGTATGTTTGATTTTGTTTGTTGCTTTCCACGACATGGCCGTGAATTTGACCGGCTGAGCACAGAGGCACACAGCTGTAAACAGAAGCACATGACTACTTATTATGCAGAATGATGTCATCAGACCTTCCCAGCGCAACTGCTGCCGGACCTCACAGTAGGATATTTAATCTAGGTTTTGTCGGAGTAAAAAACACCACCGCCGTTGCGTCTTTGCGCATGGAGCATCCCGTTGCGCGCCCGCTTTCACTTCTCCTTGTGAATTATATTTTTACTGTTTTCCCCTGGAGCCTCGTGGGCCCCTTTACATGGTCAGGCCCGGGGGCTTGAGCCCTAGTAAGCTTCTATATTAAGACGGCGGGGCCGGGAGAGTGTGTGTTGTCGGAACAGGGGACCAACGTGTAGTCTGTCATGTGTCGCAGCCAAGTCACGACAAGAATTAATGACTCTCAATCGTCTAATCTGACATAGTGACCATCGTAACTGTCAAATATTGTGTAGTCTGATCCTTGCATAAGCCAAGCCACCATCCCACCCTGCCTGAAGTCTGCCACCATCATCCCGGTTCCCAAAAAAACAGCCATAAACTGTCTCAATGACTACAGGCCGATCGCACTCACATCAGTAATCATGAAGTGTTTTGAGAGGCTGGTTTCACAACACATCAAGGCCAGCCTCCCTCCCTCCATCGACCCTCTCCAGTTTGCCTACAGAACAAACCGGTCCACAGAAGATTCCATTTCCATAGTCCTCCACACTGCGCTGAGCCACTTCGAACACACAGGCAGCTATGCAAGAATGCTCTTCATAGACTACAGCTCAGCATTTAACACCATTATCCCAGACATACTGGTCAGGAAACTGCTGGACCTACACCTCCCCTCATCCACCTCCCCTCATCCACCTGCGCCTGGATTAAGGACTTTCTCACCAACTGACCGCAGATAATTGGTCCCCACCGATCCTCCTACCTCTCACTCAGCACCGGCTCTCCTCAAGGCTGTGTGCTGAGCCCGCTACTCTATGCACTCTACACCCATGACTGCACTCCATCCCACCCCTCAAACACTGTCATTAAATTTGCAGACGACACCACCGTTGTCGGGCTCATCTTGAAAGGAGACGAGGGGGCCTACAGAGACTAGGTCCAGCGACTGAAGGCATGGTGTGCAGACAATAACCTGGCTTTCAACACAGTAAAAACAAAGGAAATCATCATCGACTTCAGAAGACACAGTGCAGACCCTGCCCCACTCCACATCCACGGAGACTGCGTGGAAAGGGTCCCGACCTTCAAGTTCTTGGGCATGCACATCACGGAGGAGCTCTCCTGGTCCACTAACACCATAGCGACAGTGAAGAAGGCACATCAGCGTCTACACTTCCTGAGGCTACTCAGGAAAAACAAACGGGGACAAAAGCTGCTGGTGGCCTTCTATCGCTCTGCCATCGAGAGCATACTGACGTATGGCATCACAGTGTGGTACGCTGGGTGCTAAGCTGCGGACAAGAGAGCTCTCCAGAGGGTCATAAACTCAACCCAGAAGATTGTTGGCTGCCCTCTTCCCTCCCTAGAGGATATTTCCAGTTCCTGCTGCCTCAACAGAGCCAAAAACATTATCAAGGACTCCTCCCACCTAGCACAACACCTATTTGACCTGTTGCCCCCTGGCAGGCGCTACAGGTCCATCAGAGTTCGCACCACCAGACTCACAAACAGTTTCTTTCCCTGGGCCATAAGAACTCTTGTGCAATAATTATTTTTTTTTAGTGAAATAGCTACACTAATTATCCACAGTTTTTAATTGCACTGTTCTGGAGAAGCACTCCAAATATACTGGGAAAAGAAAGTTCGGAAACTTGTGTTTGGTGGATTATTTCTCTGTTGTATCAATGCTAATTGTCATTGTATCTTACATCATTGGAAAGCTTGTTTATTTACCTTCACAATGATGTCCAACTTGTAAGGATCATGCATTTGTGGGATGAGCAGCACAGCTGATTACGTGGGTAGCGCCCAAGAAACATTTGTCAAAATGCTCTGCCAATGGTAAACAGTGTATTCTCCTGTTAGTACTGACTCTTGTTTTGAGTTGTTTGGTGGATTGGGTGATTGAACTCTCTATCAGTAACAAGGAACAAACAAGACATATTGTCTGTTTTACACTTTATTCATTTAATCCACCGTCAGGAGCCTCAGTAGCGGTGGAAGATCCATACACAGCCACAACAGCCTGGCACCTCCTCCTCATGCTGGTCACCAACCTGGTCACACGTTGCTGTGGGATGGTATTCCATTCCTCAACCAGGATTCATTGCAGGTCAGCCAGCGTGGTTGTGTTGGTCACTCCAACACGTACAGCACGCCCAGGCTGATCCCACAAGTGTTGAATTGGGCTGAGGTCTGGACTCTTGGCAGGCCGTTCCATTCTCTCTACTCCCACATTGTGGAGGTAGTCTGTGATAACCCTGGCTCTGTGGGGGCGAGCGTTGTCATCTTGGAGGATGAAGTTAGGTCCCAGATTGTGGAGATATGGGATCGCCACTGGCTGCAGAATCTCATCCCGATATCTCACTGCATTGAGATGGCCTTCAATGATGACAAGCCTTGTTTTACCAGTGAGGGAGATGCTGCCCCACACCATGACACTGCCCCCACCAAAAGCTGTTACTCCATCGGTGCAACAATCAGTATAGCGTTCTCCACGTCGTCGCCATACTTTGACCCTGCCATCCAACTTTGGCAGACAGAACCTGGACT
>CAKAOH010041986.1:0-10501 GCA_916701665.1 Sebastiscus tertius | reverse complement strand
GATTAATACAAAATAAATACATAAATAAATACATTTACAGATTAATACAAAATAAATACATAAATAAATACATTTAAAGATTAATAAAAATAAATACATAAATAAATACATTTAAAGATTAATAAAAAATAAATACATAAATAAATACATTTAAAGATTAATACAAAATAAATGCATAAATAACAGGGGAAAATTAAACAGAAGAGTAAATAAATAAGGGAATTAAGACAAAGGTAAATAAATAAAGAAGCAAATTATAGCTCATAGTGGGAACCTCCCGGTTGATGCCGACTGGAAACGTATGTGAAATGTGTAAAGAAAAGAATACAGAAATAAATACATTTGAAGGGAATAAATAAGGGGTGAAATGTCAGGGAGAAGGGAAAATCATGCAGAAATAAATATAGAAATAAATACATTTAAAAATAAATAAATAAAATATAAATGCAAAAATAAATAAATAAATAAAAAAACAGAAATATCAATTTATGTCACATTTGATCAATTAATTAATGGATACATTTATTTTTAATATGATTTTTGCTACATCTAAATGTCCCTTAAAGGGAGATTTGTCAAGTATTTAATACACTTATCAACATGAGAGTGGACAAATATGCTGCTTTATGCAAATGTATGTTTATATTTATTGTTGGAAATCAATTAAAAAGGTAATTTCAGACCCTGAGTAGAAAATAAGATCCTCTAACAAAACTAATTTATTGCAGTCATCTTTAAGAATCCTTTTATTTATTATCACTATGTTAGAAATATATATATATATATATATATATATATAAAATATTCTGTTTGTTTTTCAGCCAATCACAGAGAAGACATCAGGCAGGAGGAAGAGGAGCAATGTGGACGCTCCACAACCAAAGGTGAGCGCATCCAACTCAGGAAGTAGAACACACAGTAGAGAAACTAATACATGCAGAGTATAGAGTAGAAGCAACGGGGCGAAACTCTGCTGCGGCGGCATCGCTCACTTTATGCTCCTCTGGGAAGCGGCCGGGCAAAAAGGTTTAATAAATAAAAAAGTAAGTAAGTAAATAGTTATAACAGTATGCATATTTATAATATTTTCATTGCTCAAAACAGGACGTTTCAGTACGGAGACGTTAACCTCTTTTACCGGACGGACCCGGTACCGGGTTCAGCTGAGCTGTGTGTTAAAACTCTGCCTTTAAGAACGTCATGAAATGCTGCGGTGGTCTTTTTATTCTGAATAGTTTCTAAAAGACGAGGCCTTAACGCGACTAAAACAACACTCAGTGGATTTATGTCCAAACGATGTTTGTTTGACAACAATTTTTAATATTTTAGTTACAAAATCAACACACGAGAAATAGTATTTTTACTTTATAATATTATAATATTGAATGCACATACTTGACTTTGGATTCTTTTTTGTTTACATTTACTTATTTACATTGTTATTGATCTGATTTGTTACTATATACCTGATCATATTTCATTATTATAATAAAACTATTCCATTTGGAGTAAAAATTATACGTTTTTTATTGATGTTATACTGTATACAATGGTAGAATGTGATGATGCACAATGGTAGAATGTGATGATGCACAATGGTAGAATGTGATGATGCACAATGGTGCACAATGGTAGAATGTGATGATGCACAATGGTAGAATGTGATGATGCACAATGGTAGAATGTGATGATGGACAATGGTGCACAATGGTAGAATGTGATGATGCACAATGGTAGAATGTGATGATGCACAATGGTAGAATGTGATGATGAACAATGGTAGAATGTGATGATGCACAATGGTAGAATGTGATGATGGACAATGGTGCACAATGGTAGAATGCGATGATGCACAATGGTAGAATGTGATGATACACAATGGTAGAATATGATGATGCACAATGGTAGAATGTGATGATGCACAGGGTAAATGTCATGGCCAAAGGCTCCATTGTGTGCCCATAGCCTCCTGTAGTGGATATCAGTAGTATTTTAGAGCCAGATTCAAGAGGTAGAAAACCCATTTGGCACACTTTGGGTATCCAAGTGTGCCAAATGGAGAGTCCGCTTGGTCCTATCCTGACTAAAACCTTTGTAGAATCTATGTGCTTTGTGTTATTTTATCTGCTTTGGCACAGTTGTAGTCAAGGAGTTGCTGAATGAATTCAGGTTATAATGGTGTTATATTGGTAATGGTGCATCATTGCTATAATGGTGTTATATTGGTAATGGTGCATCATTGCTATCATGGTGTTTTATTGGTAATGGTGCATCATTGCTATCATGGTGTTTTATTGGTAATGGTGCATCATTGCTATCATGGTGTTATATTGGTAATGGTGCATCATTGCTATCATGGTGTTATATTGGTAATGGTGCATCATTGCTATCATGGTGTTTTATTGGTAATGGTGCATCATTGCTATCATGGTGTTTTATTGGTAATGGTGCATCATTGCTATCATGGTGCTATCCACTGCCTGATCTAGAAAATATTTTAAGGTGAGGATATAAATGTTCCCTTTGGTTCATCACATCTTACTCAGGCATAGTAACAGTCACAATGTTGAATTCTCTGAGGTCTTACCTATCCATCGAGACCTGGATCATGCAGATGGATCTGGTAGTTGTGGAGCTATTCTTCATTTATTGTGGTTATGTCTGTCTAGGAGAACCACAGAGAGGTTAAAATTCCTGACAATAAAATAGAAATAGGCGGACGTCTGGTAGTCGCTTTCAGTCCTAAAACGGCGGCAGTGTAACTCTGCTGCTGGCGCTGACGTTGCAATGGAACAATCGACTTTCAATTCTCATCAATATATGTTCTTTGGTGTAGTAGAACATGGGAACCTCCAATGAAACCAACGTTAGAAGCTCCAGTAGAACATTGATTTAACAGATATATTTGCTCTTTCTGAGGAATAAAGAGCAGAGCGTGAAAAAGAAAGAGGGCAGTTGAGTAAATGGTTCAGGAGAACAAAGTTGGATTCAAGTGCAGTAGAACATTTGCTAGAACACGCAGGAACACTTGTAGAATGTAGTCTTTGCCACTTTTCTCATATTTAGTTTTGTTTTTCTTCTGTTACAAACAAAAAGACATTTAAATTAAATTAATGTAATTAGATCACGTTGCAGTTCCTCCGATGTTCTTATTGTTCCTGTTCCTACAGTGGAACATTCTCTTTACAGTTTTCTCTAACAAGATTTTTTTGAAGTTCTTCGTTTGATTTTAGATGTTGAATTATTAAATAAATGTTCGACTCACTGGTGTTTTATCTCTCTCCGTCTCTCAGGCTGCTGAGGTACAGAACAAAGCTGAAACAGGAAGCGCTGCCGTCCATCCTAAAGAGGTCAGTCAGGCTAAATCTGATTATTACAGCCGGCTGAGACAGGAGGTTGCTGGTTTGAATCCCAAGATATACAGTATATACGTAGGTGTGGTATTACAGAACAGTATGTCTTAGAGATGGGAAAAAAAAATCCATTCACCTATGTATTGCGATCATCTGAGTCTATGAGGAGGTGGAAGGAAGTAACCGCTTTTATTGTGGTAGTCTGAGTAACGTGACGTCATATCCGTTCCGTATCCGTCAACCAAAACAAACGTTGGAGGGTCGTCGTGGCTACAACCTGCACCCTCCCATGTTAAATCCAGCGTGGTAAACACTACACATCCAGGAAAGGATGGAAACACTTTGGGTTTCACACATTGACAGGAAAAGCAGAGCTAGACAGAGCAGAGCTAAAGCTGCATGCTAACGTCTAAAAAAGCCAAAATATGTCCGAAAATAAGTCTGAAATATGTCTGAAAAAAGGCCGAAAAAATGCCCAAGTATCTCCAAAATATGGCCCAAAAATGTCCAAAAAAGGCCAAAATATGTCCGAAAAAAAGTCTAAAAAAGGCAGAAATTTGTTGAAACAAAAGTCAGAAAAAAGGCTAATATATGTCTGAATCAAAGTCTGAAATATTTTCAAAAAATGGCAAAATATCCAAAAAAGTTAGCAGTTAGCAGGAAACATTATGGTATGGCGGTAACGTTGTATGGCAGTAACGTTGCGTTCGAGCCGGCCGTCGCTCTCGTCTCCGTGGTCAAATGGGCCGACGCTACGACTGTAGAGCACCCAGATACTGACATTTGTGTTCTCTGCATTGAAACGGCCCCGATGGAGCTGACCATGATGGATAAAGAGAACGGAGCTGACGGGAGAGCTAGAGACCACCTTGGAGAAGTTAGAGGAAGTAGACACGTAGGACTACGTCCGCTTTTCAAAATAAGATGTTAACAAAGGGAACTGTACGTACAAAATACATCTATGGAAATGTGATTGATGGATTATATTCACCAGAAGGATAAAACATTACATGTCCCTTATACATTAAAAAGAAAAAAAACACTAATCTGTGAGGGAAATGTCTTTGAAAAAAATAATAAATAATGTCTGACAATAACTGATATATTTGACTTCAGGACATTTCTGACTACATATGTGCTAAAAATAAAACATTTTTACTGGATTAATTTAGATATTTTCATGGTCTAGTGGTAAAAAAGTTAACAAAAACCACAATAAATCTGAATATCGAATCGCAGTACTGTGATAGTGATAGTTTAGAATCGGGAGATGGGTGAATTGTCCCAGCCCTAAAATACATGGTGAAAAAACCCCAATAAAATGCACAATAAATACATAAAGTGCCGGCCTGGTAGGACACACAGGATACCAAACACATGTCTGCAGGTAGACTTATTTATTGCAGTGAAAAATGAGGCTGCAGTCAAACTTGACGGGAGCAAAGAAAAACATGAAACTGTTTGGGGTTTAGAGGGTTGATTGACGGAGTATGCTTTGGTCTTAGTGTTGCATTTATGTGCCCTGTGTTTTATGTTAAGTTATTGATTGATTGATTGATTGATTGATTGATTGATTGATTGATTGATTGTCTTTGTTGCTCAGGTGGCTGCTGCTTCTCACTCTGTCGACGTGGTGGCTCAGAGCTGGGAGGACGGACCCTACATGTTCATCCTGAATATCAGAGAAATCAAAGACAAGAGCCAAGCCGCCGACCCCCCCGCACCCTGGAGTCTACAGCGTCAGTCACACACGCACACACACACGCACACACACACACGCACACACACACACACACACACACACACACACTCCTTTACACTCCTAGTGTACTGTACTACCTGTTCAAGCATTAGTGACGTCCTGTTTCCACTGATGGAAAGCTGATAATGTGTTTAATTGTAGCAGGAGGTTCCTGAGACCAGATGCTTCATAGAGATTGTGCACTACTGATCGAATATTAACCGTTGGCTTCCCACAGTTAACCTCTTAAGCCCTAAAGGGTGCTGGACAACTTCTTTCTTGTAAAGTTATGACTTTATTCTTGTAATGTTTGCAGTGCAGATCAGCATGAAGGGTCCTCATCACGACTACATATCAGCTACTGAGTGGCCTATGATGGTGGTAAGAACACACACACACACGCACGCACGCACGCACGCACGCACGCACGCACGCACGCACACACACACACACACACACACACACACACATACACACATCACTAAATGACACAAAGAACAAACAAATCTAACTTCCTGCCCTCAGATATTCAAAGGATAAATCTGGTGTTGGTGTAGATTTTTTAGTTATCGTCAACAAATCCCATGAAAAGACCAAAACCAACGACATGTTGGAGATTTGTCAAATCTTATCAACATGGGAGAGGACACATATGCTGCTTTAAACGTATGTACATATTTATTATTGCAAATCAATTAACAACACAAAACAAATGACAGATATTGTCCAGAAAGTTTGGAGCGTTATTTAACCTCCTTCCCGACAAGCTTTCCACGATCCCTCAGGTTTTCCAGTTTCGTATGATTCCCGTATCTTCACTCTAGCTTTAAGAAATGAATGGTGTTAAAACAATGTCTTAAATAACAAATATACCCAAAATGAATCAGGACTAGCTCTTCAGCCATTAGGCTTATGGGGAAATTAAACTATATTACTATTGCAGAGTAAAAGGAGATGCAAAAAAAGGACATTCTTTATCCTAAAGTCTAAAATGTAAATTTCAAAGGCAATATCACCGTTATAACAAACATCCCATGGACAATGATGCAACTGAATGTATTCTACTACTCTAAACTACGACTACTTTACTACTTTACTACTTTGCTTAGGTTTTCTAGTATATGATGTCAGAATCTAGCTTTAAAGGGACTATTTGTAACTTTCAGAAATGCTTGTTAACAGCGACACCTGTGGCCGTGAAATCAACGAAAGTCAGCGTCAAGTTGCTGGCGCTTGCTCGCTCTACATAGACATGAACGAGCATCGCTCAACACAGTGAGGCGACACACGTCAGCTAAAAGCACAATATCACTCTAGAGTTCAGCTGCTTGGCAGTAATGTTAGCTGACCAGACCAAGGTCTCTCCATGAACGTGATTTAGATCTGATCCTAGTGTTGGCTTTTCCTGCCTCAGGGCAGGCTGATGCAGCGGGGCTCTGCAGCGAGTCTTCCTGCTCTCTCCGCCCGCAGCCAGAGAGAGCAGGGAGACGCCAGCACCCGGTCGGTAACGAGACGACAACGTAACTCGTTGCAGAGCGCC
Organism: Sebastiscus tertius; assembly: GCA_916701665.1. Lineage (NCBI taxonomy): Eukaryota > Metazoa > Chordata > Actinopteri > Perciformes > Sebastidae > Sebastiscus > Sebastiscus tertius. The sequence continues at coordinate 3,867 of CAKAOH010041986.1, read as the reverse complement.
GTCACTTCACAAGACACGGGAAACCTCTGTTGGTCTGGAGGAGCTGCAGCAGTTATTTACATTTACATTCACTAGATATTCTCAGAGCTAAACTAACTCTTCTGCAGTGTGGAGTGAGCGCGTGTTCACGTCTAGAGGTGGAGCGAGCTGAGCGAGAACGCGCTCTGTCTGAGTGAAGACAGGCAGGCAGAGGAGGAGAGACAGCGGCCACACGCGAACGAGCATATGCGAGCGCGCATGTGTCCCGACCCGCTACATTTATACGCTTAGAAAGTTACAAACAGTCCCTTTAAAACTGAGCCTGCTACAACCTCAAAATCGCAAGTTGCGCTAATGCGTTAGAGAAATTAGAGGAGTTTTTATCACATTATCACATTAACTTTGACAGCCCTACTTTTTAGCTTAAAAATACGTTTAAGTGTGCAGTTACTCTGTAGCCCTCTGAGACCCACAATAGACCTAAATATACGACTTTATAAATTACTTTATTCTCGCAATATTGCGACTTTTTACTCGTAAAGTTACGACTTTATTCTCTTAATATTACGATTTTTTTTCTCGTAAAGTTATATAATAAACATGCCCGATTATACCTCATAAGTTGTTGCAGCAATTTTTGTGTTGATACCGTTTGTTTCACAGATTCAGGACTAAATTTAACCATTTTTTACCACTGGAGAATTGATAAAAATGATCAATAATCCGTCCAGAATATCACATTAAGACACCAAGACCTTGAGGAACACCAGAGAAAAAGACATGTTTTTCCTCTCTAAAATGTAGCCCAACTTTGGAGTGTTATTTAACCTCCTACCCGGCAAGCTAGCACGACAATGAAGCTACTAGAGCCTCTGAAAGACAGCACAGTCAGTCGGGATCACGGGTCTCAGGGGGTTAAGGTCACAGTAAATAAGTCCATGATTTAAAATCAAGTCCAAGGCAAAGTCAGTAGTCTCTCTCTCTCTCTCTCTCTCTCTCTCTCTCTCTCTCTCTCTCTCTCTCTCTCTCTCTCTCTCTCTCTCTCTCTGTGTCTCTCTCTCTGTCTCCAGTTCTACATGGTGATGTGTATCGTGTACGTGCTGCTGGCGGTGTTGTGGTTGGTTCTGTCGGCGTGCTACTGGAGGGATCTGCTCAGGATCCAGTTCTGGATCGGAGGAGTCATCTTCCTGGGCATGCTGGAGAAGGCCGTCTACTACGCCGAGTTCCAGAGCATCAGATACGACGGCCTGTCAGGTAGGAGTGGGGGGTTTTCTTATTCTCTGGACTGATGGGAGGTGAACGCTCGACGCGGCGGAGCGTCGAGAGATAATAACACGCTGTAATGTGTCCCGCTGCAGTCCAGGGCGCCGTGGTGTTTGCTGAGGTGCTCTCTGCGGTGAAGAGGACTCTGGCCAGGGTGTTGGTGATCATCGCCAGTCTGGGATACGGCATCGTCAAGTAAGTCTTCTCCTTCTCACAGCTCTCTTGTTAGTTTTAGCATCATAAGGTTTTCTTGTATTAATCAGAATGACAAACTAGAGACCTAGAGCATTCAGAGGATGGATGGATCAGACTAGAGACCTAGAGCATTCAGAGGATGGATGGATCAGACTAGAGACCTAGAGCATTCAGAGGATGGATGGATCAGACTAGAGACCTAGAGCCGTTTTATACGTTGTTTGTTGCAGTATTCTCCGAAACGTCGGAGGGCATACAAACAAAATATTCTGTGAAGAAGTAAGAAGTCAACGAGTGTTACCGGCAAAAACGCCATGTAGTTTATCACCTTGTAATAAATGTATTGAAATGAAATGAAGGTTGAAAGGATTAATATCCTGTAAACAATGTGACCCGGCTGCAGAATATTTACTCAAATGTAGATTTCTAAGAATCGTCCGTCTTTCTAATTCATTATATGTTACGTCTGTCTGTCTGTCTGTCTGTCTGTCTGTCTGTCTGTCTGTCTGTCTGTCTGTCTGTCTGTCTGTCTGTCTGTGTGTCTGTCTGTCTGTCTGTCTGTGTGTCCACCAGGCCCAGGCTCGGCGCGCTGCTCCACAGAGTAGTCGGAGTCGGTCTGCTCTATTTGATCTTCTCCATCGTCGAGGGCATCCTAAGAGTCAACGCTGTAAGTGTGTGTGTGTGTGTGTGTGTGTGTGTGTGTGTGTGTGTGTGTGTGTGTGTGTGTGTGTGTGTGTGTGTGTGTGTGTGTGTGTGTGTGTGTGTCTAACCCAGGGGTCAGCAACCTGCGTCTCTTCAGCTCCTCTCCAGCGGCTCCCTGTGGATTTATAAAAACGGAAATGAAGAACTGTTTTTTGTTTACATTTTAATTTTTATCTATCATTGTTGTAGGTCATTGGTACGACGGTACGACGGAGTATTAGGGCCACATTGAGAAAAAAAAAAAATCTGAGCTTTAGAGAATAAAGTCATAATATTATAAAGTAGTAATTTTACGTGTTATTTTCGTGACTTTATTCTCGTAATATTCTGACTTTATTCTATAAATCTCAGATGTGTTTTCCCTCAATGTGGCCCTAATACTCCGTAGTACATTGTGTCCCTCACTGCATTAGACTTATATACTACATACTTAGCCTATAAACTGTGTTACCTTCATCACAGATTTCTTTTTTTTCTTTGCCTATAATGTCTCTTTTGATAGTAAAGGTTGCTGACCCCTGGACTAACCTGTCTCTCTCTCTGTAGGGTCGAGGCGACAACAACAGCAGTAGAATTTTGTGTGACATAGTGCTGGCCTTCACTGACTCCTGTGTTGTCTGGTGGATATCCTTTTACAGATAAAATCAGAAGGCTGAACTATTTCCAGGTTTTTCTATCGCACATAACTGACACTAAATCACCTCTTCTGTTCAACAGACAGGTCTGTGTTCACCGTGTGTCATTTTAATGTGCAAGATATAGAGAGTGCAAATTCTGAGCACAAAGTTTGTGCCGTCAAATATAACCACAAAGCAGGCGAGGGGAAGTCCGCGACGCAGAGGTGAAGTGACTGTGGGCTGTGGGCTGTCGCAATAGCCACAATACTGCGCTTTTCACAAGGGGTGCAGTTTACTAGCACAACAGGTCTCTGCTTTGGAGCTTGGCTCCGCTAGACATGCCGTTCTTTCTGCCGCCCCTCCCCTCGCTTTCATCTCTGTGATGACGTTGCACAAAGCTAGGGCAAAGTTAACGCGATAATAACACGTTAACGCAAACACCACACATTTGAAAAATCTGAAAAATTACTGAAAATTGTCAGAAAAAAAATCTGAAAAAATTCTGAGAAATGTCCAAATAATGTCAAAAATTTCTTTTTTAAAAAAGTCCCAAGAATATCCGAAAAAAAGTCAGAAAAATGGCCGAAAAAACGTAGAAAAAAAAAGTCCAGAAAATGTCTGAAAGAAAGGCAGAAGAAAAGTCAGATCCTGGTATCATCTGAAACTATAAAACCTGATGAATCCATCGGTACCAACCAGGTCAGACTAGCTGGTCATGAAGGAGGTTAAATAACGCTCCAAACTTACACTAAATTTTGGCGAGGAAAAACTGGCATGTCCATTTTCAAAGGGGTCCCTTGACCTCTGACCTCCAGATCAGTGAATGTAAATGGGTTCTCTGGGTACCCACGAGTCTCCCCTTTACAGACATGCCCACTTTATGATAATCACATGCAGTTTGGGGCAAGTCATAGTCCAGTCAGCACACTGACACACTGACAGCTGTTGTTGCCTGTTGGGCAAAAAAATCAGAAAAGTGTCCGAAAATGTTTTCAAAACATGTAAAAAAAAAAGAAAAAAAGAAAAAGAAACGTCAGAATTTTATTTTGAAAAATGTCAAAAAAATGTAATGTCTAAAAAAAGTCAGAAAAATGTAAAAAAAAAAAAAAAA
>CAKAOH010041985.1:0-30344 GCA_916701665.1 Sebastiscus tertius | reverse complement strand
ACTGTCCTTTTATGGTATCAAAAAAGTAATACCACAGCAAACTAATGCTTCATTTCTCTGTTCATTCTGCAACAGTAAAGAGGCAGGTAGTAAGGCTGAGGATAAAGCCGGAGGACTCCTCTCTGGATCTGAATGACCCTGCTGTGAAAGCAGACATCCTGAAAAAGGCACGTATCTATCTATCTATCTATCTATCTATCTATCTATCTATCTATCTATCTATCTATCTATCTATCTATCTATCATCTACGTCCTCTCTGGGTTTCCAAACAAAGTTGATGTCTATTGAAATGGCTACCATTTGTGTTTCCCAGCTCCAGGACAGACCGGAGACCAAAGTAGCGGGAGTCACCCTGAAATGGAGAGAGCAGCCTGATGGGAAGGTCTCCTACAAGGAAGGGAAAAGCTATCAGAAGAAAGAGAGAAAAAAGACGGAGCTCTGAAATTTAAACCCAACTTTAGCTGTGCTTATAGGCTTATCAGAAACCCATGGTGAACATGCATTATATGTGCTATAAAATGTAAGGCTACTTGGTACTTCATCATCAATACCGCTGTGTGATGTGTTTTAATTGTAATCCTTAGTCCAGAATATATACCGGTATGTATGAGGAGTTGTTTTGGCTTCAAGTTTCTTATTTGGCTCAGTAGAATTATTTCAAAATAAAAGCTGGATTCATACATGTGTCTGTGTGTCTATATATTATTAACAATAATCTAACAAGCTAATATAATATAGCACAGCAATTACAATGACAGAACCGTAACACTGCTAATTTTACTTAAAGCTTGGGTAGGTAACATTGGAGGAACCAGCAAGAGTACACTAGTGCACAGGCAGAGTGCACGCAGGTATGTAGACAGGCATGAAATGACTGGACGGGCTTATTACAGTCCTGCGAAAGCCATAGATACAAGATCTGTTTCTCTTTTTTTATGTCGGAGCATTTGATTTATTGATTACTGTCGAAGAATTTCAGCAAAACTTAACAAAAATGTTTCTGAAATACATTACCCACCCTTTAAGTAAATGATTTGAATACTTACAGCACTGACACACAAACACACACACACACACACAAAATCCTGCAAACCTGATAGGGCTAATAGAGAGGCAAAGTCCCGCCCCTTCCGGTGGGCACACATATGATGTTTGTCAGTTTAGAAGATCATTTTGCAAGTCAAAAATATATATATATATAAATAGAGTATATATATATAAATATACAGTATATCTATGTGTGTGTATGTTTTAACTGCATTACATTTATGTGTGAGATAATTAGGGGGCCTTTTATGGTGCTCAGAGGATAGGTCATACAGGTTAATCTATTTTTCCTCTCAGATATCTGCATATACAGCAGGCCTACACACTGTTGTGCAGTAGTGCCATCTACTGATTGCACGTGAAAACAGCACATTGTACCTGAATTTCTGGTATAAGAGTTGCTGAATGTCTTTTTCATTGGATCTTATGGTCAGACAAAACTGATGGAACTGTATTCTCCAGTCCGTTCATCATTATTAGTACTGATTTGCATAGGCACTCAATACCAAAAAGGTTGAGTGACTGGGAGTTAGACCATGTGCCAGTCACCTCAAAGTAACATTAAAGTAACAGTTCACTTTGGGAAATACGCACATTTGTTTTCATATTTGTCACCTCCATGTTTGTGTGTTTAGTATGGAACCTGAGCCAGATGTTGATTAACTTAGTTTAGCATTCAGACTGCAGGCACAGAGAAACAGCTAGTCTGGCTCTGTTCAAAATATATATATATATATATATTTATATATCTATCCACATGTCGAAGGGTCCTTGAACAAGATACTTAACCCCAAATTGCTCCTGAAGGCTGAGCTTTTGGTATGTGAATGAGCATTTAGATTAGATCCTGATGGGCAGGTTGGCACTTTGGATGTCATCAGTTTATGAATGTATGTGTGAATGGGTGAATGCTGACATGTATTGTAAAGCGCTTTGAGTGCTCAGAAGACTAGAAAGGCCCTATATAAATGCAAATCCATATTTATAACAACTTGTGACTACACCACTCCAGGACGTCACTGTGCCACCCACCGCTTGCCAAGAAATTAAGTTTCGGTAAACAGTTTTTTTATAAACTCTGGACAAATCTAGTATCTGTCTCCCCCTACTTCCAGTCTTTATTTTAAGCTGAGCTAATTGTCTGTGGGCTCCAGCTCCATCTTAGCGCACAAACATGAGAGCGGCATCAATGTTTTTATCAAAGCAAATAGATATTTCCCAAGCTGTTGTTCCTTTAATAATTCAAGTAGGCTGTTAATCTAAACTCCCTGTTAAGCATTATATTGCCAGTGTTAGCCAGTTTCAAAGGTCCCATATTGTAAAAAGTGAGATTTTCATGTCTTTTATATTATAAAGCAGATTTAAGTGCTTTATAAATAATGTTAAACTATCAAAACGCTCAATATAGGGAGAAATACACACAGCCCGTACTCAAAAAATTGTGCGTTTGAAACAAGCCGTTTGGATTTCTGTCCATTTGTGATGTCACAAATGTACAATATTTAGACCATTGTACGGTTTTAAACATAAACATTCTAAATGTGTCCCAGTTTATTTCCTGTTGCAGTGTATATGAATGACATCAGCTGACAGGAAGTAAACATGGACCCAAGCTGTTGCCTTGCAACGCAATTCCATTGCAATTCCGTTGAAATGCGCTAAAACGGAGCGTTTCAGACAGAGGGTAAATACAGGTATATTCAGACAGACAGTATGAGGAAAATAAACGTTTTTTTGGAACATTACAGCATGTAAACATGTTCTAGTAGAAACACAAAATACATGTATGAACCTGAAAATTAGCACGATATGGGACCTTTAAACAAAAGAAGTATCAGAAGTTTTAACCACAAACTGTTTTTGCAACAACACATAAAACAACAATGTCTTGTTGCCTTTTTGTCCACACTATCTGTGTCTATTTAACCTCTTACTGTTGATGCCTGTGCTAGTTTGTACTCTGTAATGTCTTGTTTTGGTTTAGTTTTATTGTATGTATGAAATCTATGTGCATTCAATGTTTAACTTCTTGGCCAGATCGCCAACGCTAAAGAGATTTTATCTCAATGGATTTGATCTGGTTAAATAAAAAAAAGAAATGAAAGTATTGCCCAATGTAGTAAATATCCAAAGACGAACAATAAAACAAAGGCGGAAAAATCTGCACAAAAGCCTGGATCAGGTCTGATCACACCTTAAGAAGTGAATTCAGTCATTAGTTCATTCATTCATTCATTCATTAAGTTGTCTTCCATCTGCCACAACTGAAGACGATCTCAGCTTTCCGGCACTTCAGATCCTCCAGTTGTTCCTCCAAGTGGTCGGAGGCGTCCACGGTGTCCTCAAAGTCCCGCAGCAGGACCCTGTTCCCCAGCAGTCCACGATGCTCCTTCAGCCTCAGGTTGTCTCTCTGCAGGCTGTTGCGTGCCTGCCTAGTCCCGTTCAGGAGGTCCCTCTTCCTGGCCACCACGGCCTCCACCTTGGCCAGCTGCTCTCGCTTGGTCTGGACCTCCATCTGGCTCCAGAACAGCTTCTCCTTTACGTTTGACAGGAGCTGATAGAGCAAAGGAAACAACAATGCTGACTTAATTACTTAGTACCGGAAATCATATATTTTGTATGAAGCAACTACAGAAATGACTTTGACGCAATCTGTACCTGTGGATTCTTCGACCTACCTCCAAGCTGCCGCTGATCTTCTTCTGCATCTTTAAAGATTCCTCGTTTCGCTTTTCCGCACGTTTTTTCAGCTCCAGCCTCTCAGCCTGCAGCTGCACAAACTGGAGATGCAGGGGGTCCCTGGCATGTTCTTCTCCTTCCCGGAGCTCTGCCTCCAGCCTGTGAATCTTGATCCTCAGCTTGATGTGCTTGAGGCGCAGCTTGATCAGCTCGTGCTGCAGAAGCTTCTCTGTTGCCAAGATTGCCTCCACTTTGGCCTGAGCAGCTTGTTTACCCAGGCGTCGGCTTAGTACTGTCACAGCTACATCCTGCTTCAGCGCCACGAACGCTCGCCATTCATTTTCTGCCTGGGGACGAGGATGAGAGACCACTGATCAGTACACCGTAACAGACAATCAACACTTATTAGGGTAGCTGTAGCAGACCCCTAATTTGGGTGCTTAAATATATTCAAGTCGTACTTTGCACATTTTCTTGGTTTGTTCTTTAAGCATTCCCCTGTTCGCATAGAGCTGAGAGCAATGTCTGCATGGCTCAGTATGCACGTCACCTCCACCCAGCTCACTGCATAGCAGCATGTGTGTAGACCCCTTGTACTCATTTTTCCCTGGAGGGATAGGAGACCAATTAAAGCCTCTGAAAACTTGGTTTCAAATCAAAGTTTTTCTCCAGTCCGGATTGACTTGCTGTTCGGTCCGGATAATGGACCTCGGTCCGGACTTTGAGAAGCCCTAGTACAGAAGTCTATGAGAAAATAAGCCAATGCAGAAGTGCCTTAAACTTGCATTATTTCTAATAGCCAGCAGGGGGCGACTCCTCTGGTTGCAAAAAGAGGTTTGATTGTATAGAAGTCTATGAGAAAATGACCCTACTCCTCACTTGATTTATTACCTCAGTAAACATTGTAAACATGAGTTTATGGTCTCAATCACTAGTTTCAAGTCTTCTTCAATACAGCATGATGTTCATTTGTAAATTATGGTCCCATTTAGAGTCAAATAGACCATAAAGCAGGGGATGCTTTGTGATTGACAGGTCACTACCACGTCTGGGAGTTGTCCGTGCTTTCATCTTATAACTTTAACCCTTTCGCAGTATGTTTTCAGTTCGTCACAGTTTATTATACCATTTTTGGTCGCCTAAAAATGTCTTCTTATTCAGCGTTCAGTTGTAAATGTAAATAACCAGGGGTGTGATGTAACAAAGTAATAAAACGCTGTTACAGTACTTAAGTATTTAAACGGTCAAACCAGGCAGCGCCGTTTAAATATGAATCAATATTCTGTTAACGTTGATGCCTATTACGCTCCTCAAATGTTTTCAGAAACATCTTGTAGTGTACTGTTTAGCTGTAAAATGAGAAAGTTCTATGACCCGGCAGCCGTGTTGAGATCTGTTCAGGAAATACCAAGCACCGCCCACCACCAGCCGGAGCACAGCCAATAGGAACGCTCTCTCTCTCTCTCTCTCTCTCTGAAATGACCTGTGATTGGTCAAAGTCTCCCGTCACGGGCTAGATTTTTTTAAAGCCTGAAAACGGAGCCATGAGGAGGTGCAGGAATTACAATATGCTGAAAGGTTATTATGGAATTTTTGCCCAATGATGCCAAAAAAGTGTCACTTACTGAAGCTTTTTTCTTCCCATATGGATAATTGAGCGCACTTAATTTTGCCATGTTGCACACACACACATGCACAGGTCCTGACTCTGACAATAAGACCAACCTTGTCCAGCTTCTCTTGGGACTTGAGCCTCAGCTCCTCTGCCTGCTGCTGAGCTGTCTGTGTATCAGCGGCGAGCTGCCGCTTCAGGTCACTCAGGGTGTCAACGTACTTCTTATACTGCTGCAGCTGCTCCGACACCGGTGTCTCCCTGTCCAGCAGGGCGTTTTCCCCGGCATTCTTGCGGAAGAACTCCACCAGCTTCACCTGCAGCGAGCTGTGGTGCTGGCTGGCTTTATCTCTCTCCTCACACAGCTGCCGGTGGAGCTGCATGTATTCTTCATAGTCGATGCCTTCTTTATCTGCGGGAGGAGCAGCAGCAGGGGATTCCTCTTCTTCGTCGGCCTCGTCGGCCTCGTCAGCCTCGTCTTCCTCCCGTGCAGGACTGGTGTTCTGTCTCTCCGGGGTCTCAAGATGCAGCCCAGGAGGTCCGTCGTCATCACTGGTGTTGATTTCAGAAACAACACTCTCCTCGTGGGTCACCGGCTGCTCACTCACTTCATTCACCTTCACATCCAAGTCTTCACTTGTGGCGATGCATTCGACACCCGGGAACTCACTTTCACTGTTCTCTTCTCCAACAGGAGCCTCTTCCTCAGTGGCTTTCACACTTTCTGAGTTTTCTTCATCCTGATCTGATACAACAGCTGGGACACCTTCCTTTCCATGTCCATTAATAGGTGAATTGTCCTCCTCAATGGATGAATCTGCTGACACCACCCTATCATTTTTCACCTCATTTTCTGTCTCTCCATCCATTTTTTTTTTAAAAGAAAATAAAAAACCCAGAAGTATTATTCTATTTGTCTATATAGCTATAGGAAGCTGGTGCACTTCTGGAGTCTAATGCATCGGTTCGTTTTGTTTTAGGTTGTCGTGGAAACTGGCACTTGTGGTGATGCATTAGACACCCGGGAACTCACTTCTACTGTTCTCTTCTCCAACAGGAGCCTCTTCCTCAGTGGCTTTCACACTTTCTGAGTTTTCTTCATCCTGATCTGATGCAACAGCTTATCATTATTCACCTCATTTTCTGTCTCTCCATCCATTTAAAAAAAAATAAATAAAATAAAAACCCAGAAGTATTATTAAATAAAAACCCAGAAGTATTATTAAAATAAAAACCCAGAAGTATTATTAAAATAAAAACCCAGAAGTATTATTAAATAAAAAACCCAGAAGTATTATTAAAATAAAAACCCAGAAGTATTATTAAATAAAAAACCCAGAAGTATTATTAAATAAAAACCCAGAAGTATTATTAAATAAAAAAACGGAAGTATTATTAAAATAAAAACCCAGAAGTATTATTAAATAAAAACCCAGAAGTATTATTAAAATAAAAACCCAGAAGTATTATTAAATAAAAACCCAGAAGTATTATTAAAATAAAAACCCAGAAGTATTATTAAAATAAAAACCCAGAAGTATTATTAAATAAAAACCCAGAAGTATTATTAAATAAAAACCCAGAAGTATTATTATATCTGTCTATATAGCTATAGGAAGCTGGTGCACTTCTGGAGTCCAATGCATCTGTTCGTTTGGTTTTAGGTTGTCCTGGAAACTCACTTCTACTGTTTTCTTCTCCAACAGGAGCTTCTTCTTCAGTGGCTTTCACACTTTCTGAGTTTTCTTCATCCTGATCTGATGCAACAGCTTATCATTCTTCACCTCATTTTCTGTCCCTCCATCCATTTAAAAAAAAACGAAAAAAAAAAAACAGAAGTAGTATTAAATAAAAAAAGAAGTATTATTAAATAAAAACCCAGAAGTATTATTAAATAAAAACCCAGAAGTATTATTACATCTGTCTATATAGCTATAGGAAGCTGGTGCACTTCTGTAGTCAATGCATCTGTTTGTTATAGGTTGTCCTGGAAACTGGAATCGAACTGAGCCAATCAGAAGCCTGCCCCTGACCTCTTGCTCATTAATATTAACAAGCAGGATGTAGAGTAGGTCGCGCATGCGCAGTACACCTTGTTCCTCCGACAACAAGAAACAGGAGCCAAGGCATCATGGCCGACCTAGGGAAGAAGTACTGCGTAAACTGCCTCGCAGATGTTACCAACCTGCGGCTCCGTTGCACAGACTGCCCGGATATAGAGCTGTGTCCGGAGTGCTTCTCGGCGGGCGCGGAAATCGGTAACCACCGGAGATGGCACGGCTACCAGCAGGTCGACGGCGGTCGCTTCTCTCTCTGGGGTCCCGAGGCAGAGGGAGGATGGACCAGCAGGGAAGAGCAGTCGCTGCTCGATGCCATCGAGCAGTATGGATTTGGAAACTGGGTATGTTCAGGTTTTTACGCACTAAAATATTGTGAACAAGCTCCAAGAAAACTGCAGGAACCAACTCCAACTCTGAGTTCTTTTAAATCAAATACATTTCTGATCTTCTGCTATGTTATGAACCATCCAGACCTCTCAGGTCATCTGGATCAGGTCTGCTTAGTGTCCCCCAGAGTCAGAACTAAACATGCAGAAGAAGCAGAGTTCAGTTTTTATGCACTACATATTGTGAGAAACCTGCAGAAAACGTTTCTGCAGAACCAGCTCCAACTCTGAGTTCTTTTAGATTAAAGCTTAAAGGTCCCATATTATAAAAAAAGTGAGATTTTCATGTTTTTTTTATTATAAAGCAGGCTTAAGTCCTATGTAAACACTGTGAAAGTATCGAAACACTCATTCCACAGGGAAACACACACAGCCCGTATTCAGAAACTCTGCGTTTGAAACACGCCGTTAGGATTTCTGTCCATTTGTGATGTCACAAATATACAATATTTAGACCCTTACACGTTTTTAAACTTAAACATTCTAAATGTGTCCCAGTTTATTTCCTGGTTGCAGTGTATGTGAATGTCATCAGCAGACAGGAAGTACACATGGACCCAAGTTGTTGTCTAGCAACGCAATTCTGTTGCAATTCCATCAAAATGCACTAAAACAGAGTGTTTCAGACAGAGGGTGAATACAGGCATATTCAGGCTGACAGTATGAGGAAAATAAAGTTTTTTTTTTAACATTACAGCATGTAAACATGTTCTAGTAGATACACAAAATACAAGTATGAACCTGAAAATGAGCATAATATGGTACCTTTAAAACTTTCCTGTTTTGCTGCTGCTGCCTTTTATTAAACCAGATAATGATCTTATGTATTGCACTAGAGCTTTTTACTTGTGTGTCTTATACTCTATTCTAGATTCTCTCCTATAGCTTGTTTTTATAACTGTTTTAATTATGTCTGAAACATGCAGAAGCAGCGTTCAGTTTTTATGCACCAAATATTTGGAACAAGCTCCCAGAAACCTGCAGGAACCAACTCCAACTCTGAGTTCTTTTAAAGGTCCCATATTGTAAAAAGTGCTCCTGAAGGCTGAGCTTTTGGTGTGTGAATGAGTATTTAGATTAGATCCTGATGGGCAGGTTGGCACTTTGGATGTCATCAGTGTATGAATGTATGTGTGAATGGGTGAATGCTGACATGTATTGTAAAGCGCTTTGAGTGCTCAGAAGACTAGAAAGGCCCTATATAAATGCAAATCCATGTTTATAACAACTTGTGACTACACCACTCCAGGACGTCACTGTGCCACCCACCGCTTGCCAAGAAATTAAGTTTCGGTAAACAGTTTTTTTTATAAACTCTGGACAAATCTAGTATCTGTCTCCCCCTACTTCCAGTCTTTATTTTAAGCTGAGCTAATTGTCTGTGGGCTCCAGCTCCATCTTAGTGCACAAACATGAGAGCGGTATCAATGTTTTTATCAAAGCAAATAGATATTTCCCAAACTGTTGTTCCTTTTAATAATTCAAGTAGGCTGTTAATCTAAACTCCCTGTTAAGCATTGTTTTGCCTCTCTGTTAACCATTATATTGCCAGTATTAGACAGTTTTAAAGGTCCCATATTGTAAAAAGTGAGATTTTCCTGTCTTTTATATTATAAAGCAGATTTAAGCGATATATAAACATGTTAAACTATCAAAACGCTCAATATACGGAGAAATACACACAGCCCGTATTCAGAAATTGTGCGTTTGAAACAAGCCGTTAAGATTTCTGCCCATTTGTGATGTCACAAATATACAATATTTAGACCCGTACACGTTTTTGAACTTAAACATTCTAAATGTGTCCCAGTTTGTTTCCTGTTGCAGTGGATGTAAATAACATCAGCTAACAGGAAGTAAACATGGACCCAAACTGTTGCATAGCAATGCAATTCCATTGCAATTCCATTGCAATTCCGTTGAAATGCGCTAAAACGGAGTGTTTCAGACAGAGGGTGAATACAGGTATATTCAGACAGACAGTGTGAGGAAAATAAAGTTTTTTTTTTAACAATACAGCATGTAAACATGTTCTAGTAGAAACACAAAATACAAGTATAAACCTGAAAATGAGAACGATATGGGACCTTTAATGTTCTTTTGCACTTTGTCGCAATGTTCTTGAATGTTTATGTAAAGCACTTTGAATTGCCATGTTGCTGAAATGTGCTCTACAAATAAAGATGCCTTGCCTACATCACTTTATATAAGTCAACTTAACAGCAGTCACAGTCACAGTCACAGTAGTTTCTTTTAAAGTAAGGTTACTTATAAAAAATGTTAAGAGTGAAAGTTGGTCCAGTGGGTCGCATGGCAACCCAGTGACTCTTACAGGTCTACAGGTATTTGAGTGTTTTATCTATTAAAGGCACAACAAGGCCTTACTGGCTGCCACAAAATACGAAAGCTGACTTCACTAAGCTAGAACTTTAGTTATACTGCTCTAGTGGAGGGTTACCCGACTCTTCTATACATCACAAACCAAGATAGATCACAATAAACATCACATGTAAGCATCTGTATATGTTTTACCACTGCAACAATCTGGTTTAGGGTTGCAACTAACACTTGCTCATGAAATAACAACTTCCTGTTTGTGTTGTCTTTCAGGAGGACATGGCCGCTCACGTCGGAGCGTCCCGAACTCCTCAGGAAGTCATGGAACACTATGTTACCATGTACATCCATGGAAACCTGGGTAAGGCGTGCATCCCGGACAGCATTCCCAACCGGGTGACGGACCACACCTGCCCGAGCGGCGGGCCCCTGTCGCCCAGCCTCACTACCCCGCTCCCTCCGCTGGATATCAGCCTGGCCGAGCAGCAGCAGCTGGGCTACATGCCGCTACGCGACGACTACGAGATCGAATACGACCAGGACGCGGAGAAGCTCATCAGCGGGCTGTCTGTGAACTACGACGACGAGGACGTGGAAATCGAAATGAAACGCGCTCACGTGGACATGTACGTGCGCAAGCTCAGAGAACGCCAGCGACGTAAGAACATCGCCCGGGACTACAACCTGGTGCCCGCGTTCCTGGGCCGGGACAAGAAAGACAAGGAGAAGGAGAAACCCGGAGCGCCGGGAGTCACGGGCGCCGCCGGCGGCGTGGGTGGCGCAGGAGCCGGCGGCGGCACGATCGGATCCGGTTCCACGACAGCGGCGGGATCAGGTCCCGTTCCCAGCACGCCCAAAAGAAAGATCACCAAGGAAGAGAAGGATCAGCGGGTCAGACTGCGGGGGCTCTGCCAGTTCATGGCCCATCGGGAATTTGAAGACTTCTTTGAGAACATGCACAAAGAGCGCGTGCTAAGGGCCAAGGTGCGGGAGCTGCAGCGCTACCGCCGCAACGGCATCGCCCGCCTGGAAGAGTCGGCGGAGTACGAAGCGGCGCGCCACAAACGGGAGAAACGCAAGGAGAACAAAAGCGTGGTCACCTCCAAACGGGGCAGCGGAGGCGGGGGCGGGCTCGGCTCTGGGTTGGGACTCGGCGGCGGAGCCGGAGGCGGAGGAGGCATCGCCGGAGGGTTGGGGGGCGGAGGCGTGATCAAAGAAGAGGGCAAAGACGGCGAGTTCGCCGCCATCGAGAACCTGACGGGCTTCGAGCTGCTGTCGGACCGAGAGAAGGTGCTGTGTAACTCTCTGAACCTCAGCCCGGCACGCTACCTGACTGTCAAAACCATCATCATCAAAGATAACATGCAGAAAAGGCAAGGCATCCCGGCCAAGAGCCGGCTGCCCAGCTACTTGGACAAGGTCCTCAAGAAGCGCATTCTCACCTTCCTCACGGAAAGCGGCTGGATATCCAGAGACGCCTCTTAGCGATCCGTCTTCGGTCAGGAAGTAATACGTTGACGATCACTGGTAGCTGATTTGCTGTAAGCTCCGTAGACAGGACAGAACTTTTTTTCAAAGGGGACCTTGTGAATATGTAAATTACAAAGAAAGAGGATGGGGAAAAAAAAAAAAGTTTATTTTCATACCAGGGACAGGAACAAAGACGAGCCTATATTTTTACATTCGAAAAAGGGGGACGGGGCTGAAAAACAAACTGTGTGGGTTTCAAATACTTTGTGTCCTTATTGTTTCTACATGAATGAGAACTACAATGCTGACAGGTAAACAAACATCGACTGGTTCAAAGCTGAAAATGAGGGGAAATAAGAACGTTTTTTGGGGGGTGAATGTCGGGTGACAGAATTGATCACCGTCGCGGTCGTAGATGTTTTTTGAGGATCTCTCAAACTCTCGGTTTCTCATCGGTTAAAGCTCGACCGCTAGCTGTTCAAATCTCTGTAACATTTTAAGGCCTTCGTTTCCTAGACGTCGTCACACATCTTCAGTAAACTCTCAATTCTCTGACTTATTGTTTCCCCTTCTTACTGCCTCACAAGGGAAGGAAAAGAGGGTTCAAACATCATCTAGCTTTCTCTGAACTGGGTCAGATAGATATAAACCAATATATCTGCTGATGTTTGATCAGATATATCAATATTGGCACATATGTCAACCAATAAGCAACAAGAAGTGTGTGTAAAGAAATGCCAAAGAATAGAAAAAAAATCATTTAGAGACAGTTGTCATTACACAGTCTGTCCACCAGAGAGCGTTTTGTTTTTCAACTGTAAAACGTCAGTACATTTGTTGGTCACAATTCTTTCATAATCAAATTTAAAGGATCCTTATCAATAATATTCATTCATTATGTGTTTATAGTAAAAACAAAAACGTTGGCATATTGTATTTAATTCTTAAAGCGCCGGAAAACTTGGCTTCAGATCTAGAAGTGTTTCTCCATAGCATACATTCACGCTAAACAAGCAACGATCAAGGTTAAAAAAAACACATCTTTAGGTTTTATTTATTAAGAGTTTAACACGTAATTTGATCAGTAGCAACCAACATTGATTGAAATGTTGGTAAACCTTTATTGGTGCCCGTTAGTGAGTGACATCATTCCAAATAAGCCCCGCCCACTTTAACCCACTTTAGAGAGGAGCACAGTGAAATACAGAAATCTCATGTGACATAATAACCTAAAAAATATGTTTTCAGGACCTTTTAAAGGGACTGTTTGTAACTTTTTAAGCGTATAAATGTAGCGGGTCGCCACACATGCGCGCTCGCACATGCGCGTTCGCGTGTGGCCGCCGCCTCTCTTCCTCTGCCTGCCTGCCTTCACTCAGACAGACAATGCTCCACCTCTAGACGTGAACGCGCGCTCACTCCACACTGCAGAAGAGTTAGTTTAGCTCTGAGAATATCTAGTGAATGTTCAGTGGACGTTTGTGCAGAAATAAATGCTGCAGCTCCTCCAGACCAACAGAGGTTTCCCGTGTCTTGTGAAGTGACGGGGCTCCTCAGCGAGTAACGTTATCGTCTCGTTACCGACCGGGTGCCGCTGCAGAGCCCCAAAAGCTAACACTAAGATCAGATCTAAATCATGTTCATGGAGAGACCTTGGTCTGGTCAGCTAACATTACTGCCCAGCAGCTGAAATATAGAGTGATGCTGTGGTTTTAGCTGATGTGTGTCGCCTCACTGTGTTGAGCGATGCTCGTTGAGGTATATTTAGAGCGAGCAAGCGCGAGCCCGACGCTGACTTTCGTTGATTTCACGGCCACAGGTGTCGCTGTTAATAAGCAATTCTGAAAGTTACAAATAGTCCCTTTAAATATCCATAGTATTGGCTTCAAAAATCCTGTTCCAGCCGGGCTACAATTTGTATTTTATTTACGTTTTAGTTTGAAATCAGTATGAAGGAGGAACTCTCCATTTGCTTTTACAGAATCATTAGTGCATCTCAGCACAGATTTCCATGTTCTCCAAGTAAAGAAGCTGAATGTGAACACCCAAATGCTAAAAAAGTACGATTCCAAGATTATTGATTTTCTTTAACGTAAGTGTTAATACAAGGCAGGCTAATAGTACACCTCTTTTTCTTTTTACTCTTAGATTACAGTGTTCTTCCTCATTGTACGGGTTTTGAATTTCCACAGTCCTAACACTCCAAACTTCAGCCCTATGATGCAGATGGTCTATCAGACCAGCTGTTACCGACCTCCCCAACCCCCTTGGCAGTCTCTCATTAGTTTTTTTTCAAAGGTAACTTCACTTTGTGTTGAAGGCCGAACCATCACAGCAGCACCGGTGACTCATTCTCTCATTTTCTCTGCTTTTTCCTGCGAGTCAAGCTGAGCGGTGGTTATTCAAATGAAAATGAAGTCATTGAATCGGCTGTCATTTCACAGCTCTAAAATCACAAGAGAAGAAAGGCAGTTCTTACCTAAACTGGAATATGTGCTAGAGTATTATTTTTTGCCTCTTTACTGCGTCTGTAAAGAGGAATTTGGCCTTTTTTGGGGGGGGAAATGCAAGTCGTGAGCAGCATTAGTTCTGTATCAGTAGGCATTGCCTTAAGCTTTGTCATTTTTTTTTTTTTTTGTGGTCATCATAAATGGCATCCTCTTCATTGTACAGCTTCAGTTTCTGGATGTTAATGTTCCGTTATGGTCATCAGTCATATTTCATCAACGCGGTGCTCCAAACCATGTAGCATTCTAGTCAAACACTACAGTTGTGTGACATTTTATATTTCTGTCCCATGAAAAGACTTAAAGGTCCCATATTGTTAAAAGTGAGATTTTCATGTCTTTTATATCATAAAGCAGGTTTAAGTGCTACATAACTACTGTTAAACGCTCAATATACGGAGAAATACACACAGACCGTATTCATAAATTTTGCGTTTGAAACAAGCCGTTAGGATTTCTGTCCATTTGTGATGTCACAAATATACAATATTTAGACCATTATACGGTTTTAAATGTAAACATTCTAAATGTGTCCCAGTTTATTTCCTGGTTGCAGTGTATGTTAATGACATCAGCTGACAGGAAGTAAACATGGACCCAAGCTGCTGCCCTAGCAACACAATTATGTTGCAATTCCGTCGCAATGCACTAAAACGGAGCGTTTCAGACAGAGGGTGAATACAGGTATACTCAGGCAGACAGTATGAGGAAAATAAAGTTTTTTTTTTAACATAAGAGCATGTAAACATGTTCTAGGAGAAACCCAAAATACAAATATGAACCTGAAAATGAGCACGATATGGGACCTTTAAACAAAAGACCAACAATGACTTGATTCCACTATCAAATATTGTGTGTGTATCCAAAGCTGGATATATCTTGTGCCATAGAGTTCCTTGTCAATTAAAAAGAAACCACATCAATGAGCCAGGAGAAATGACCCTTCATTACCATGAACACACTGTAGTTTATTTGGACTCAATCCCCCACATACACCGTCCTGCTATAAACACTCGCTAGCGCACCAAATGTGTGCTAATCCACAACAAATGCACCATTTTGTCCTGTTTGAGTGACATTGGACTGACTGTCTTTTCATGGGATTTGTTGACAATAAGAAAAAATACATTTCCAGCCTTATCTTTTAATGATAAGAACCTCTCCGTCTAATTCTGCTTGTTCGTTTACTTGACTCTGGGCCTTGAGCGACAGGCCTGGCGTATTATGTTGAAGCTGAGGTGAAAGCACGAGCATCATAATGAAGGGATAATAAGAACATTTCAGGTCAGAGGTCAGCTCAAAATGCAATCTGAACCAGAATGTTCTAGAAAAGCTAGTTTCCAGCCTATAAACCAAACCAAGAGCACGTTGATCTGACGGTTCCCCCTCTTTGTTTGAATGTCAGCTTTTTGTTTATTCCATTAAATTGTGAGTTCTTTTTCAAAGGGCTGTTTTTTTCAGATGTCGACAAACGTTTCACATTGTTCCGAAAATGGTGTGTTTCAGTGTAAATGTCTCAAAAGGAAAACATGGCTAATAGATTTTCATTTCCCAGTGGAGCAATATTATTTGTAAAGGGGTGGGGGAGGGTTGATTTTGCATCCTTTATGTCACCAAAATGTAGATAATTTTGTAAGATACATTAGGAAAAAAAAGAAACTATAATTGCTGACCTGTGAAATGTACAGTATTTTGTGTCATGGAAAAATTGTTTATAGCTTTTGTAATAAAAATACAAAAAAAATAAAGAAAAAAACAGATTTTGGATTTACAAAGAAGACACATTTTTCTGAAGCTTTAGAGCATAGTGATGGCATGCTGTTGTGCTGTCTTTAATCTTGTTACCGGTCTGATACTGTTGAGCTGTTTTTGCTGTCCCGTTTATTTTTGTTATTGCACAAGGTATGTACGGGGATGTATTAAAAGTGCAAAAACTTTATAATTATAAATAGTCTTGTTTGTCTTCAATACGTTTGCAGCACTTGTGACTCCATCAAAACACAAAATATCAGCTTTTGTTGTCCATTAGAGGGACATAGAGAGGGCTTGTTACTCAAGCTGCAGTAGAAGCATGTTAAGGAGGGTACAACAGTGTTTTCACCGTTATTATAAATGAAAAAAACCCCACAAGAAAGTAAGAAATGGAACAGATTAGAATAGGAATTTGAAAATCTGTCCTAACCTGAGATAATTCAAATTTTCAGTTTTCATTTAGTTCCAGTGGGGAAGACAATACAAGTAAACATAACCTGTCTGAAACAATTTAATCATTTCAAAGCTTGAGTTATTCTTTCTTTTTCTAATTGTCAACGAATTCCATGAAAACACCTGATCATGATAGGGACAACCACTTTTTTTCGTCCGTAAAACCAAAAATAGACCGAAACCAACAGTATATTGTGCATATCTCATTGCCCGTTGGTTCCTATATACCGAAGACGTAAATCTTTTGAAACGGTGCGAAAATATATAGTTTAATTATTTAAAAAAAGCTTGGTAATCTTCCGCTTATCTGATGGGCCAGGTCACCGTGGCAACTGTTATGGTCAGAGGGATCATGACAGATCTGGGCTGCAGGTTTCTCTGAGTCTTGATCATCAGGAGTTACCTGTGAGATCACCATCAGCTGTTGATAATCAGCCTGGTTAGATACAAGCAGGTTGGCTGCACTCTGCTCATTCGGTTGTGTGTCTGCAGAGGGTGAACACCTTTAGTTGGCTCTCTGTGTTTAGTGATTTTGTGAGGTTTTGATTTTGAGTGTTCGCATCTTTAGCCAGCCTCTACTTCTCTTTTGGCTCCTATGGTTTTGCATGTGGTGGCCTCAGACAATTGCTCTCTCCTCATCTCATCCTTCCTGACTGATTCTTCTCTATAGTTTTGTGTTCCGTTAGTGTCTTTGTAGCATGAGGCGGTACCTGCAGCCTAAATCAGGTTGCACAGGTAGTCCAGCTCCTCCAGGATGGCACATCCATAAACGTGCGGTCGCAAGAAGGTAAGTCACTGAATCTAAAATCTGTTTATCATGTCTGTATGTTCAGATTTGACTGACTCAGAGAAGTAAGAGTAGCGTAAGTATCCTAAACCGATCCATGAGCTGTATCGCAGTCACTGCTGCTACCGTTCACCGTGTTGGTGAGAGAGCCAAACTACAATAACCAACACCTGCATACACTTGTCTCTCTCTCCTCTCTCACTCCATGGCTAAAAAACCTCCGCACTACTTTTCTTTTTTAATATTATTTCAAGATGTGTGTAAAAGAAAAACACTCAACCAAAATGCCAAAGTTGATCAATTTATTCTTCTGATGCTGTGAATAATTTGGACAAATACTACATAATGAATCTAATGGTTTACAGTTAAAGCCGTTACATTACCGTCAGGCAACATTGAGCCAAAATTGCGGCATAGGAACGTCACAATTACCGAAGCTGGCCTACCGGAGCCTGATCACGTCCACATGAACAACAGAAAGATGTTTTTTTTTTTTTTTTTTTGTTTTGTTTTTTTTACCATGAAGGCTTTGGGAAGCCCGACTCAGAACAAAGTAACATCGCAACTTTTCTCCACATCCTCATGTACTGCTGTTCCATGCTTTATTCACAGAACAAATTTTAAAACTCACAAACAAAAGAGAAGACAAAATGAGGAGTCAAGTTCAAGATTATTAGGGCTTTAAACAAAAAGTCTGGAATGATACCAACGGTTCACAATTAGCACTCAAAGCTCACACGAAAAAAGTCTCAAAATTAAGTTTTTTTCTGATAATTTATTCAACTTTTTGTGTCTCTTTCAGTAAAGATTCAAGGTTGTAGGAGACATGAAAGCCTCTTTCTGTGATCTGGTGGTAATCTCTTGACAATACCTGACTGATGACGAGTTGAAATTTGTGCCAGACTAATTGTAAGTGTAAATGTATCTGTAAAAAAAACCTGGTGGATATTGTCTAGATACAAAGTTCAGTTGGGTTCCCGTCTCTCTGACCCCTCGACCGGTCTGCCGTACCTGAGGTCATCCGTCACTCAGGCGACAAAGCAAATCACACTTTGCCACAGTTACGTCATCGCTTCTAGGGCGCTTTGGCCACGCCCACCAACGCTGGCCTGAGGGTGCGACCGTGGAGCTTGTAGCCCACTTTGGTTACTACGGCGACGGTGTCGGGCTCCTTGCCCTCCACGGGGGCGTAGAAGAGGGCCTCGTGCTCGTAGGGGTCGAACTTCTGGCCGTCCGGGTTGAGCCTGACCAGGCCGTGCTTGGTGAAGACCTTCTGGACCTGGACCTCGGTCATCACCAGGCCGTCGTACAGGTTCTTCAGGTGAGGGTTCTGGCTCGTCACCTCCTCCTTGGGCACGCTCTCCGTGGCCTTCTCCAAGATGTCGGCCACCTCCAGCAGGTCCTTGCAGAAGCCCTGGATCCCTGGTGATGGAGGGAAGTCAGAACATTATTCAGCATTCTTCACATCTCCGACTTTGTCAGAGATTTAATTTCTATCCTATTCAGGGTCACGGAGAGATGTTATTAATATAATATTAATAAGTATGTTTTCTTTCGTGTATAATCACCTGAAAATAAGAGTTGTTGTGTTCTCGTTAACTTAAAATGAGCTGTTTATGTCTACATACAGAGCGGGTCATCTCTACGGAGTACGCTATGTTATATCTTCTTTCAAAAGTTACTTCTTTATAATTTTAAAGCCACAGTAAGGCACAATCATAAGCATGTTTATCACCCTCTGATGCCAGAGAGAGAGAGACCTGCATTACCTATTAGCAAAGCGTGAGATATTTTACTGCTTTTCAAATTAATTAATATATATATTATATATTAATGAATTAATATACTACTTTTTTTTTTTTTTTTTTTTTAAATCAATAAAATGGGCAAAAAGTCAATGTTTCTGTAGCTAAACAACACTGCCAGGTTGATGCCTGATATTTAAATTTAGAGTACATCCAGTATCAGAAAGCTAGACAGAAAACCCTGAATGTTATAGCCTCATTTTAAAGCTTATATCTAATAACAGGTATATAAAAAAAGTCATGTATGTTTACTTAAATTAGAGAAAGGTCTAATAAGTCCGTCATAAAAATCTAAATCAAGTGCATTCTGATATTTAAACAGTGCGAGTCCAGGTTTTTAAATAAACTAAACCAACAGCCAACCGCTTCATAAAAGCACACACGATTCAACCAAAAGACTTAAAGTGTCCTTTTCTGACATCTAGTGGTTGGAACATGTAGCTGCAGTATATCTGATCCAGATCTAGAATATTTGGGGGCAATGAACTCTTACAGGGGAAAACATTTTCCAAGAACCGTCTCAAAGGCTGATTGTAACACAGATTAAACATGGCTTACTACCGTTTGTACTCTTAGATGTCATTAGAACTATGTTTGTATTCTAAAACGTTTCAACCTAAATACCTTCAGACCTGTTTGATAGTGATTAACAGAAACACATTTCAATTTTGAATCATGTTGAGATAAGATGAGCTATTCCTTTTATTAGTCGCACAGCAGGGAAATTTAATACCACTTGCATTTGGACTAGACTTGGACAGCATTTGTACTTTTCAAGTAACTGATCTTGAAAGCTTTCAGAACATGAACAGTAGCAAAACTGGATCAGCCCTAACAAATCCAGACATGTGAAGTCATCTTTAGACTGGTCATTTTAAATCCAGACACTTAAACTCGCCAGTCTAAAGCGGACTAACAATAATGAACTTATTGCTGTGTGTCACGATCATATCAGAGTCTCTAATGTGGGTGGGAGTAATGGACACAATATGCTTGTTTTATTGGTGTAAATGGTCCCCCATCTGTAGATATGCACTTTTTAATGATGCCGCACAATTTTATAACTTATAGCTAATTATTTTGCGGATCACTGATCTAGAAGACAGATTATTTTCTGCAGGATTCATCCGTGGCAAAGCCCCCCATGTTAGGTGGTGGAACCTGTTGAAATATGGAAAACTAGCAGAGCTAAAAAAAAAAAAAAGGAGAGTCTTTACCGTATAATTTAGCATCTTCCATCATCTTCTGACTCCTCGTCCTGAGGTTCTCCGTGTCTGCTAAGGCCCGCTTGTACTTTTCCTGGAAACATGATAGAAACAGTAAGCCAACATTATCTACATTATGTAATGAGGCTCAAGCTTTTACAGGTGCAGCTCAACAAAATGTTGATATTGCGAAAAAAATGCAATATTCTTCGTCAGTTATTTAAGAAAGTGAAAATTTCTCATATCATTTTTTTTTTCTTTTTTTTAAACTCATGACTCATTACACATAAACTAAAATGTTTCAACCATTTTTTCATTTTAATTTCGATAATTACAACCTACAGCTCAAAAAAGAAAGAAAAAGGTATCGTGATATTTCATAAGATCAACCAAATAAAAGGATTTACAATAAAGAAAGGTCCAACTTCTGAGAAGTATATGCATTTATTCACTCAATACTTATTAAATTATTATTATTAAATACGTATTAAGTGAATACATTTTCACTTTCTTAAATAACTGACAAAGAATATTGAACTTTTTCACAATATTCAAATTGTTTGAGCTGCACCTGTACACTGTAATTAGTTACCATGTCTGTGAAGTACTTTTGTAAAGGCAGTATTGATAAAAGAATGGAACAGAATGTTGTCAACATGTCCTCCATTCACAAATGAATACTATTTGTTGTGTGCAGTCACCTTATATAACATATTCTTATACAACCTCATGGAAAATGTCGTATTGTATTTCAGTGAGATGGACAGTGTCACTGTTTGGTTTGTCAGTCCACCTTAAAAGTTACTGATGGTTGATATGGTTGTCAGGTAAAATTATATAAAAGGTCATTTCACAAAATGTGGTGAATTCTTCAGACCGTTGTCGTATCAGAATTATGCAGTCAAAGCAAACTCCTGACTTACCGTCATGTCCTTGAGCTGCTCCTCCAGCTGGGTCTTCTCCTCCATCAGGAGCGTCTCCGCTGAGCTCTGCTCCGGCTTCTCGGCCTCCTCTGACCCGTGGCCGTTCTTCTGCTGGGTGGCTGTGCATAACAATCGTGGAGACGCTCTGGATGGGAAGGAAGGAGAGAGGGGAAGAGAGAGCGAGAGAAAGAGAGAGAGAGTGTTTTTTTCTTTGTCTTCCATGACAGTAAATTGAATCACTTGTCTCAGAAACTGAGCAACTGTAAACTACATTGGCATTCAATACTGCAGTTACAATAACAACACTGCATTCATAAAGTGTACAAACGAATGGATTTTGCTAAAGCAGTAGGGTACACTACATCCTACAGTACTGAAAGATAAGTGTCCTCAACAAAGTGACTCACTAAATGGTATGATTATATACAGCATTATATATGAAAACCCCCTGAATAAATGAGTGGAGAAACATAGCAAATGCTTTCATACAGGGCACGAGGGCTCACTGAATGGTTTGAGGATGATGAAAATGCTGTGAATCATATACTATGATAGTCAGCAGATCTTAACACCAATGGGACATTTTAGAGGAAGATTTTAAACCCAATATTATTATTTTACTTCTCCAGAAGTCAGGGTTATTTTTGGTTCCTTGTCCAGACCTGCTAACGGATGGTATCAGACAGCTTAATTAACACTACTGCCAGTTGTACAACTGCCAGTAGTACTTACTGAGAATGTTGTGCAACTAACCTAAATGTCATTTACTGATAAATGCCCAAGTGTTATGTGTGTTATACTCTGACTTCCGTTAGTGTGTTCTGTCTCTTCTTGAATGGAGAGAATGACAAACCAAACTGCCTCAATCTGATCATTTAACATTTCTTTTCTAGTTAGTAAACCTGTCCTCTTTTTACCTAGAGCTTCACAGTTTGGCGTCATGTCTCCACACTGCCCAAATGGCTAGAGAGAGATGTTGACACAAGGTGAAATATGGTGAAATAGGCGATTCTACTACTTATTATTCTAACTAAATTACACTAGTTCTTAGGCTATACACTATCTATCTATCTATCTATCTATCTATCTATATACATACATACACACACACATACATATATATATATATATACACATATACATATATCTATACACATATATATATATATATACATACATACATACATACATACATCTATATATACATACATACATACATATATGTCTATATACATGCATATATCTATATACATACATATATATATATATATATATATATCTATATATCTACATACATACATACATACATACATACATACATACATATATATATATAGTGTATAGCCTAAGAAATAATGTATTTTTGTTAGAATAATAAGTAGTAGAATCGCCTATTTCACCATATGTCACCTTGTGTCATCATGTCTCTCTGGCCAATAGGACAGTGTGGAGACATGACGCCAAACTATGAAGCTTTAGGTAAATAGAGGACACGTTTGTTAACTAGAAAAGAAACATTAGATGATCTCCATTCAAGAAGAGACAGAACACACTAACGGAAGTCAGAGTATAACAGCCTTACATGTTGTCTTATAGCATAATGAACTACATCACCCTCCTCATCATCAGTTAGGACATGTCAACGTTATCTCATCGTCCTTCTTCTTCTACTAACAATGACATATACACACACTCTCTCTCTCTCTAAATACGCAAGTCTGTCCAGTAAGTTTAAGTCTCTATCCTTCACATAAAGGTCAAACATTAAGCACCATGGTCGGTTATGAAAGCTAACTAGCTAGGAGTTAGAGCTAAGAGAAGCTCTCCATCTAGCCAGAACCAAAGCACAGCATTTCAGATATAAACTCGATATTATAAGTCTGTTACCTTATTAGTGCTGGAGAAGCTACAACAGAGTAGCTCTGTCTCACTGCTCGCACACACCAGCTCGCCATGTTTCCACTATGATGAAGTGAAGCAGTTCAGGTACAAACCTCCTCCTGTAAGACACGCTGAAGGGACGCACAACACTGAAGTGCCGTTTCAGCCAATCAGAGGTCAGAAAGTATGGTTTCAGCCAATCAGAAGTCAGTAAAGAAGAACATATCGCCCATTTGACGAATCAGATTGAAGAGAAGAGTTTGACGTCATGATATAGTTTGGTTGAGTTGCAGTTAAAGGTGAAAGCTCCACATGTGACCAAGGACAGCTTTTTAAAAAATCCTTATCAAACAGATGGTTTGTATGGAAGCCCATTTCTGCCAATGTAATAAAAAATATCCTTTATATTACATATAATATATATATGTATTATTTATAATAATAATTATAATAATAATATGTATTATATTATATATTATATAATATGGTTTCAGCCAATAAGAGGTCAGTAAGAAGAACACATCGCCCATTTGACCAATCAGATGAAGAGAGAAGTGTGACGATAATAATACAGTTTGGTTGAGTTAAAGGTGAAAAAACGGGCGTTTTTTTTGTTTCTATCTTCTAGTTATTTTATTTTTTATTTTTTTAGAAAATGAAAATCAACCCGTTTTTTAAAGTTTAGTTCATCCCCTTTTTGACCCCGATAAAGAAAAACGTCTTGTATTTCAATATTAATTTTTGTATTTTAAAATGAAAATAAAATAATCACTCATTTTTTTTTTTTTTAATATCCGTTTGTGAAAGGAAAATCGAATGACCAAAAGATACACTGACTGTTACTCCTTCCACATTTTTCAACGTAGAAACTCCTTTCAAGCATCAAAATGTGCAGCTCAATTAGGACATGCGCACATGAGGAATTTCATATTTCCTGAATTATTAAACATATTCTGTAAAAAAATTCCCCATTCAAATAAATGTGAAAATGTTCAGAACTAAACAATTTTCAACTCTTCACTACTCATTCATACTTTCACCTGTGTTGGATGGTCTGGGGTGTGCCGGCTGCTGATTGGTCCAACAATCATCTCTGCAGTTTAAAAATGCTCAGGTGCCCAGATCTAGAGTTGAATTATAGCCTTAGTGCCCTAGTTGGCTTCATAATTGTGTAACTTGTTGTAGGTTTTCTTTGTTGCTAAAGATAACACTTCAGTGGTAGGCGTGAACTGCCCTCGTCACCCTACTGTACCTATAACAAGGCCTACTGAGACTCTTTTCAACTGCCAGTTGGATAAAAAGTGTCATCAGGGCATCACATCAGAATGAACTCTTTGTCCCTGCTCACCTTTGAAAGAGACTATGAAGTAATTTCAGTGTTCAACACCAAGAAGCCCCGTCGCCTCCTGCTGGAATCATCCAAAATGAGCTAATTTACAATTATGGGCTACTGGCCTTTTTTCATTATTATTGTTTATTGGGTATAGTTAATGTTCGGTGTACAAATTGGATTTTATGCTGATGTTGCTGCTAGCTGTGTGTATGAATATGTGGCCGCTATGCTCTGCTGTTTATGTTTGTCTTGTTGGATCAGAATCAGCATTTATAGGATAGAATAGAGATGGAAAATGGCAAATTAGAGCAACGAAACCGACACATAAAAAGCTGTTTATAGGGGTATCACTTGAGGGTATTACCTGGGGACTGTAATAGTAGGAAATGTGCAGATATGGATCCATTATGTGAGTTTTCCACACAGCCCCTTTGAGTGACACTCCCAGTTATAGTCTGTTCATTCAAAGACGTGTTGTCTCTGTCTGCTTCTCGTCAACTAATCAGTCTCACCGAGGATAAAAAGAAACCTTGCATGACCTTTCTCTCCCTCTTTCCCTGTCTCACACACACACTCCAATCTCCTTTTCATTTCCCATCTCTCTCGCTCGTCTTTTCTTTCATTGCACATCTGACAGGGCGAAGCTAATTGATGGGCACGCCATTTCTCTGTGCTCCTTCGCAAGCCCTGCGACTCCTTCATTTCACAGTAAGCGGAGCAGACAGGTTGACATTAAGAGCAGGTTTGTTTCATGAGGTGAAAGCATGGCTCTCTCTCTCTCTCTCTTGTTTCTGCTTTGATGAGGCCTCGCAGAGTCAGACTTTGATGTCGTGTCATTAATGAACCTCTTAACAGACATTGTGCTTCATGGGAAAGTGACTGGGGCAACGTGGTAGTTCCGAGAGTTACAAGCAGCTTTTTCGTCGGCACCATTTGATAGAAACTCCTTTCACACTGATGTTACAGTTATTATTTTGAATGTATAAGTTAATTATATTAGTTTGTAACAATTTTTGTATAGGCTTTTATAGCTCAGTAGAAATATTAAAGGTCCCATATTATGCTCATTTCAGGTTCATACTTGTATTTTGTGTTTCTACTAGAACATGTTTACATGCTTTAATGTTAAAAAAAACGTTATTTTCCTCATACTGTCGACCTGAATATACCTGTATTTACCCTCTGTCTGAAATGCTCCGTTTTAGCGCATTTTGACGAATTTGCAACAGAATTGCGTTGCTAGACAACAGCTTGGGTCCATGTGTACTTCCTGTCAGCTGATGACATTCACGTTCACTGCAACCAGGAATAAACTGGGACACATTTAGAATGTTTTACATTTAAAATTGTGTCAAGGATCTAAATATTGTATATTCGTGACATCACAAATGGACAGAAATCCTAACGGCTTGTTTCAAATGCAGAGTTTCTGAATACGGGCTGTGTGTATTTCCCTGTGGAGTGAGTGTTTCGACACTTTTCACAGTATTTATATAGGATTTAAGCCTGCTTTATAATAAAAAAGAAATTAAAATCTCAGTTTTTTTATAATATGGGACCTTTAAATCTAAAAACTGCACTTTCAAATGAGGAATATGGTTGAAAACGCTGCTATAAAAGGTCTTATCCCCATTGACCCTATCCTTATTTTGGCCCCTTTCCCATGTTCTTTTCCTCTCCAAAGTTTGAGAGTGGTGACACATGATGAGTGTGTTTGTTTGTTGGGTGCTTATCTGGGTTAAGGATTTAGTCCTTATGAATAGTCATTGTGAGCTCTCAGCCTTGGGGATGGAGCGGGCGGCAAAGAGAGCTGTCTGTTGTTTACCAGAGACTCTGGAACAACTTGCCTCTAAGCCCGGTGTCATATTAAAGGGGCATAAACACCGACGGAGAGGGGTAACACTGGTGCACAGAGGAAAATAAACCTACACGTCAAAGCTGGCTTGTAATGGAAGAAAGGTCGTGAGCGGGTGGGTGGATGCAGACTGTTTGAAAGTTGTTTTTTTCTTTTTCAGGCAAACTAGAAGACAACTCAAGGTTGTTCAATTATTCATGTTCGGGGATCTTTCCCTGAGCCCTTTCCCTTCTCATCCGACGAGACTAACAAGACCTTCACAGTTTTACCAAGAGGATGTTTGTTTTCGCGGATATGAATCAGAGCAGGAAAGATCGCTCACTAGGGTCGGATGATGGGCATGGTGTGCAGACCACCAGCAGGGGGCATTCAAACACATGTTTTGATGAATGGACCTGGAGTGGTTTAGCTGATGTGAGGCATGGGTGGAGGAATATGTGCAATAAACAACAGGGGGATGGA
This sequence comes from Sebastiscus tertius, assembly GCA_916701665.1. Classification (NCBI taxonomy): domain Eukaryota; kingdom Metazoa; phylum Chordata; class Actinopteri; order Perciformes; family Sebastidae; genus Sebastiscus; species Sebastiscus tertius. The sequence continues at coordinate 3,789 of CAKAOH010041985.1, read as the reverse complement.
TATTTTCTGTATTCTGGTGAATTTCTGCCTTCTCTGCATCAAGTTGTGGTGGAAATGACTTTAATTTATGTGAAGGAAAACACAAAATTCAGCTGCCAGGTGACAATTATGACAAAATATAAAGGAATATAATGCAGTAAAGCTCTCAGTCATTCTGTATCGCTTTTAAATATTTATTCTCCTGTAGATAAATGTTTCTAATTTAATGTTAGTCCTTTATAACCTATGTCTATGGTAATTACGACTTAACCCAACGTTCTCTGTCAGAACATTCAGCTATAGTTTATTTGCCAATTTACTTTTTTTAATCTGCACGATCATGAAATTCACTTCTTTTTACTGGCGGACTACCAACATTAAAGGTGCATGCATGCCGCCACCTACTGTACCGGAGTGTAACATCATGACATTATAGCGAAAACTGCATATTAAACCTATTTAAATGAAGCCCTTTGAAGCTGTAATTGTTTGTTCCCTTTCTCTAGCAGACAAGTTTGCAAAATCTAAAAATGATTACGGAAAATTCTAATAATAGGCCTCATAATTAACCCCTAAGAGACCCCCGTTTTTGTCTTTTTTTAGTGGAGGTACAGGGGGTCTTTAGGGGGAGATAGAAGGGTAACAGTAGATATTACATAGAAGTGGTGTACATCATCTGAAAACTGGGAACCTGAAGATTAATTTTAGATGCAGCTCAGCACTGTGTGTCAAATTGTTCTAGTCATAAATCAGAAATAAACATGAATGAATGAATGAATTAAAATAAATTGTGAGAGTGTATAAGGGCTTATAACATTACGGAAGTATATGATGGCCATTCCCATGCTCTATTATGTCTCATAAGTCGTTGTAGCGATTTTGGGGTTGCAAAAATCTGCATGGTTGGTGTAATCCCTTCGCAGGATGGTCTCTCGTATGTATTATTTATTTATATACACCTTTCATTGTGTAGTGTGAGGTAAATCAAAAAGGAACAAGCTTTGTATTCTTGACATGGAATTTCTTTTTTTATTGTTTGTGTTTCAAAAAAGATAATTGAGGTTGTCCTTTTTGTCTTTTATACAAAATAAGTGAAGCAACGATGATGATAAAAATCATTCAAGGACACTTCTTTATTGAAAACAACATAAACTGCATGGCTTTACACAGAGTCAATTATTTTTTTTCAACAATTTTTCCAAATAAAGAGATTAATTGTCTAGTTGCTCTTGTCTCTTCTGTTCTCTCCTCTCCCTTCCCCCGTCTTCCTTTTTTATTTAAAACGTGACACTTCACTGGATGAGGCATGAGGCATTTTTTCTTGGCCTATATATTTGGTATTACACTGGATTGCTTTTCTTAGATAAAGGCTGTAATATTAAAATGCATTTTGATTATCTCCATGGTCTATACTTCTACATATTTCTGTGTCATGATGTGATTGAATATTATTCCTGGCTTACATGAAGAAATGTTTTTGTTTTTGTTGACTTTTTGCATTTATTAGAAAGTTATGTAATTGTTTTACATATTCATAATAAGTTTGTTTTGGATTTTTAGTCATCAAACGGAAGTCACATCCATATTGCAATGAATTGTATATAAATCAGTGGAATCTGCGAGTGTGCTGACGTCCACACATTTGGAGTCATCCAAGTGGAAAACACAATGGAAAAACATTGGGGCGCAGCCATCGCTGTGACAAATTCTACTTTGATCAGACAGCAAGAAGAAAAAAAGAATAATACGATGCTGCAAGTCTTTTTTTTTTTTTGAAGCTTCAGTTTTATTTCCGAATTCGCCCCATTCTAAAATGAATCAGGGGCGATCAGTTGGGCATTAAAATCAGGCATAATCTGCACAGTGTGCATTTTAATGACACTTTGTCACTTTCTAACCCTCCAATCTCTTCCTAGACACACTAATACACCAATATAAAAGAAAATAAATCACAATAAATCATCATAAAACTCCTACTAATCATAAATTCCGACAAAAGATTCACATACATCTACTTCTATATTCTCATAGATGGGTTAAAGCAACCAACGCTAGCAGCCATAACTCTGATTAGCCCATCATCCTTGAAGGTTTATTGTAGGTTAGTGTGATTGCGCTGAGAATTAAAGGCCGACCATGACGCAGCTCTGCACATCATCGCTCACCAGACATCAGCCTCGCCTCGGAACACAACACTGAACCCCACAAAATGGAATTAGCAAACTCCATCCATAGTCATATCTGCTTAAGAATTGAATTTCCTTATGCTGGCATATGTAAATCACAATAGATGCATTAGAGACAAAATGTTCCCTTGTAACTTCTGGGCCATTGATTTAATCATTCAATTCACCACTTAAGTTAAAATGCATACATTTGGACTGTAAACCACAGTTGTAATTTAATTCTATAAGATGCTGCTATCCCTTTGTGGTATAAACCAATATGCGAGTGCCTTTAATAGGCTTTACCAATGCAAGAAAATCCATCACTGTTGAAATTTTATGCAGTAAAAAATGCATTCATCTACTTCAATGCATAAGTATTTGTGCATTCAACATAGGTAGGTACAGAGCAGACTGTACGTGTTGCTATGTGTGTAGTCGTGAACATGAAAATACATTTGCACAAGCAAGCGCGTCTGCAGAAGTTGTTTGTTCATGCACTAGTGGCACCGAGGGACATGGAGGCATTGAAATATCCTTGTTTTTTTTTTTCCACTTTGAGTGTGCATCCAGCAGCCAGGGTGAGTTATCAACCTTGCTGCTTTTAATCTGGGATGACAGAGCATGACTGCAGGGGCACGGGGACCTGTCTGTAACGGGTGGGGGCGAGGAGGGGACAGCTCCCGCGTGGTTCCTAATAGATGGTCACACCTTTTAGACCATGCAAGAGGAGATATGAAATACTTGCTTGGGCGAGCGCTGGTGTCTGTGTGCGTGGTTAAAGGTGTGTGTGTGTGTGTATAAGTGCTTTAAGGATCCTGAACCGAGGTAATCACCCCTCAGGGGTTCAGTGAGGTCGATCGTTGGCTGCCTCATTATAGGGGTGGAACATCCCATTAAACCGTGTTTGAAGTATATGCCTTGTATTGGATCAAGGTGTGCGGTTTTGCATAGGGCCTAGAAATGATCCTTTAAATATGTATTTTAATAAAATACTTTTCATTTGTAGCGACACAGAGAATTATCGCTCAACTCTGCGGTTCAGCTTCGTGTTGTCTTCCAGCTCATTGTTTGTTTTCACGGCCCACGACATCACGTTTGGTTCACTCCCGCTGCTCTCATTAACCTTGTTTCCAGCAGCAGCAGGCAGCTGTTTTCAACAAGAAAAGCTCTGATAAACACTGACACAGTAACTATCACTGTATTGGCAATTAAAAAATTGCCTATTCACACTTCCAGCAGACATGAAGCACATTAACATTAGCATCAATTTGGAGTTTGTTTCTGGCCACCTGATGAATATTTTCTGTCTGCCTTTTGTTCCTTTTGTAAAGTGGGTTTATCAAAGTTTTTGTGCTGAACACAAGCAGGCCAGGAAACTAAAACAATGACCTAAAAGAGGCTAAAAAAAAGCTCCATAGAGCTGTGGGGAACTGCAGAGTTGCTGTTGGTTTACCAACACGTTCCCACTCCCAACTCATCAAATACAGCAGCTTGGTCCAGAGGCCCCATGCTTCAAACTATGACATCAGTTTTGCACGTTTCAATTTATGCCTTAACCGCTTGGTTAGGTTTAGGAAACAACTGTGGTTTGGGTTAAAAAAATAATATATATTTTTATATATATTTTTTTTTGGATATATTT